>NLAO01002316.1:0-22450 GCA_002370835.1 Metschnikowia continentalis | reverse complement strand
CCAACTATACTGACTACGCTGACTATACTGACTATACCAACTATACTGACTACACTGACTATACTGACTATACTGACTATACTGACTATGTTAGATCCACTATAAGTAGGAAACTACCTATAAGAGGTATTATGAAGGCTACGATGTACAATCATCAGCAATCGAATGGCCGTGTGGAAAATCGGAACAAATTGATTGAACCTACCTTTGTTTATACATCCAACACGACCAAGATTTGCCGTCTCTCCTAGCCGTGGGAGAATATGTGGTCAATGCTCAACCTTCTAGGTCGCTTCAAGGGAAATCTTCTTTCGAATTGGACCTTGGATATGTTCCGTCATAATCGTTACATTTCGAATTCCCTGTTCCGATTCAACACTTCAACGGCGATTCAACACCTAACCGCGATTCAACACCTCAACGGCGAATCACTGGACATTGCAGAACACTCAATCGTTTGTACACGGCAGTAATCGAGGCCCACTAGGCTTCCTTCGATAAAGCTAAGACTTATTTTAAACGGAAACACAAGGATATTAGCTTCCAGAAGAGCCTACAAGTCTATGTCGAATTAAACTATCTCACCGGTTTTCCAGATGCTAGGAATTCCCAACTTTCACCAAAACTTTGTTCCAAGTTCGCAGGTCCCTTTGAAAAATGAAATTGCCAAAGTTGAATCACCGGTAAATTACCAGCTCATGATGCCCCCGCAATAAAAAGGCAGCAATGTTTTTCACATCAGCCAGCTACGCTTACTGAAGACAATTCCTGAAGACAATTCCTGAAGACAATTCCTGAAGACAATTCTTGAAGACAATTCTTGAAGAGTACTTTACTCCACTACCTATCGACGTCAGTCTCAAACGTTATAAAGACGGATCCAATCCGAACTAGTCGAAATAGAACAGGTCACAGGTCACAAAAAAGTAAGCCGTGGTTACATTTTAACAGTACGCTGCAAACGGTCTGCCAAACACCCAAAGGGCGAAGTCATTGGGGTACGAGCGGGGGATTTGAAAGCAGCCACTCCTCAACTCTATCGAGAATACGCTCAAAAGCATGGCCTACCAATGCCCGACAAGACATCGAGGCTGGGGGAGATGTTAGATCCACTATAGGTAGGACACTACTTATAAGAGACATTATGAAGCCTATGAAGCCTCTCAGTCCGATTATTACAATGGCCATTGCAAACACCGTGTCACGACCATCGGCTATCGTTGTATGAAGTACTATGATGGTCTTTTCGAATATTCTGGAACAATCCTTACCTTTTTCTGGTGAAGAGTTTTTCGATGGCACGTTTCTCTCAAAGTATATGAGCCACTCCGGTTCCTCTCTTTGAGGAACCATCAACGGATACAAGTTTAGGTTAAGACAAGTTATAAAGAACATAACAGACTATGTGTACTTGAATCTGGTGACTTTACTGACTTTACTGACTTTACTGACTTTACTGAATACCCATACTAATTATTATAAGACCATTCGCCAATTTATTGGTTAATGGTATATACCAACATTGTTAGATTCTTGTTACGCCAGATACTCTGTTTACTATATTATGTTATGTTCATTCGCCGATGATTCCCCGAAAGGAGGATTCTGAGTGGCTTATATAACTTTTCAAGAGAAGGGGTGGCTGGTAGATGACCTTATACAATGAACATTGTTAGTATCAGGCAGAGAGGCTTCATATAAGGCCAAGAGGCTTCATATAAGGCCGAGTGGGTTTTTCGCCTTGATTCGGGTATGCACCATATGATTGGGGAGGAGGTGGAGCTCGTCTCTCGGGCAACAACCCATCTTCTTTGCCATAATTGGTGTGTTCATTGGCAGAAAGAAGGTTATTCAAGGGCGACATCACTTCCTTGCTCTTTTGAGTCAAGTGGTAAGGAACAGGGGGCTTGGGAGCTTGACGCAATGGTATCAAGTCATGATTGCTAGCACCATCCTCTAAGCGTGATAGTTGTTTTCCTTTTGGATGCCATGGGTAGAGCACTACCTATGGTGGATCTAATAATCATCATATGATACCATACACACCAAAACCAACCACTCGCCAATTATTGGTGAATGGTGTGAATGATACACCAACAGTATGATTTACATACTGTAAACACTTCCCCGATTCCCCGATTTCCCGATTTCTCCCTCTAGAGAACTATCGGCGAATGAATATAGTAAACAGAGTACCTGATGTAACAACAAGAATCTAACACCAGCCACAATCCATGGACCAGTCTGAAGCTAGTCTAAAGCTAGTCTAAAGCTAGTCTGAAACATCCAGAGACCAGTCTGACCACTCTGAAACTAATTCAAACCCAGGATAGAATTGCACTCACACCAGATAAAATCCAGGATAGAACTAACCATGGGTTTAGATGAAAGAACTTCAAATGACAAGTGGTGACCAGACTAAGGCTAGAGCATAGACCAGAAGAAAAGTAAGCTAGACTGAAGAACGTCTAGAGCAGTAAACTGGAAGTAGTAAACTGGACTAGTAGTTACTCTTTTCACTCACTAGTCTTAGTAATAGCTGCTGCAAATGTTACCTGCCCTTTGGACTCTTCCATATGCGGTGGCCTGAGTTCTCCACCCATTCTAGAGCAGAGACACTAAGCTTAGTGAGTTAAACCATTCTGAAGAGTCTGAAACATTCAGAAACCAGAAATAAACCAGACTGAACTGACCTTAAACCAGACACAATCCATGACCAGTCTAAAGCTAGTCTGAATCAAGGCTGAAATTATTCAGAGACCAGTTTAAAGCCAATGTGAAAAGACGCAGAAACGATTCTGAAACCATCCACCAACCACACAATTAAGACACTTCAAAATCCAGAAATCAAAGCATGCTTATATTGATTGCTGATGAAGTACTCAAGGTAAATAAGGAAGCAAACATGCTGATCAGGATTATTGCCACAATTCAATCACTCCAAAAATAGTCACTCCAATAGATCACTCCAATAGATCACTCCAATAGATCACTCCAATAGATCACTCCAATAGATCACTCCAGTACAACCACTCCAGTAAATGACCAACTGGACAACTAACTGTGACAACTAACTGTGGCAGCTGATTCGTTGTATATGTTGGCCTTGCAGCCTCGTTGTAGCCTTCTTCCAACCTGATTGATGGATGACTCTCCTGTTGACACAATCACTCCAATCCATCACTATAGTAAAATCACTCTAGTAAAATCACTTCAGTAGAATCACTCCATTACATCACTCCAAAATCAGTCACTCCAAAATCAGTCACTCCAAAATCAGTCACTCCACCATAACTCTCGTAAAATACTCTAGTAATATCACTCTGGTAAAAGCACCTCAGTTCATCACTCCAATACATTACTCCAATACAACCACTCCAATCCAGTCATCCCAAAAAATCACCCAAAGAACCGTACAAACGCTAGCATGAGCGCAGCTGTACCGGAACTCACACCAATCAACCACTGCATAACCTGAGTCTTAACACTCTTGATCTGCATCTGTACATTAGCAATCTCCTCGTCTATCCTGGTAAAGGTATCCTCGATTCTGGACTCGTGACTAGACGACTCTTCCCGAATACGGCCTTTTTCCAAGTTCAAGTCGAGCCGCACGCTGGCCAGATTCTTGGTGATTTCCTCTTTAAGCCTGTTCTGAAGATTGGTCAAATTGGTGCGTAGTTGTTCCTGTTCTTTCTTCAAGCTGGAAAACTCGGATTTGTCCATGGTCTGCAATTCGCCCTTCAACTTGGCAAAATCCACTTTTTGCTGGTACGCCACCGAGTTCAACTTCTCCTTGGAAACGAGGTTTTTGGCGATTAAGCTGATTCCGTCGTTTACGGCCTTGTTTACGATCTCCACCGCGGTTTCTGCTTGCTGGAGGGTGAAGCCGCCTTTTTCTAGCGACTGCACGAACTTCTTGGTATCGAACTTGGTGATGCCGCTGAGTGCCCGTACGCCCCGGACGCCTGGGGCGAGTTTGTAGACGGACGTGCCTTTGACTTTGAACATTGCTTATGTGAGGGAGTATTTCTGAAACTGACTGATTTGAAATTGGCTGAAACTGACTGAAACTGATCTGAAACTGATCTGAAACTAATTTAAAATGACTGAAATTGATCTGAAACACTCTTGAAACACTCTTGAAACTTCTCTGGAACTGACGGGGACTAGTAGGTGCTGATATGGCGGTGCGACTGCTGTGTGCAGTACAGTCAGTAGGGGTCTACCGAGGTGACCCTCGGATCAGCCCTACCCTCGAGTCGTATTTACCCTCGAGTCGTATTTACCCTCGGGTCGTATTTACCCTTGTCGTATTTACCCTCGGATCTGTCTTTCTCTTTATCCCTGTTACCCTTGGCTCCGCCAATCAGACTATCAACTTCAAAACCCACCATTAAAACCATGACGTTAAGGACTTTTGGGACTTTAGACCTCCTGGTGTACGGATTGTTAGAATTACTGGTGTACGGATTTAAAGTTGTGTTGATGTCGGGTGTACGGGTCGTCAGCCGCATCACCTCCCCCTCCCGCGAACCAATTCGCAACCTCATACACTGAGTCTGAAACACGCTTCTTAAAACTCCATGCACGTTGCTGTTTCAGACACAAACAGGTGACCTTCCCCTCTTTTTGTGACCGCTCTCTCTAATATAAAAGGGGGCCTCCCTCTCCCATTTTTTATGTAGTATTTTCAGACTTCGAGGATAGGGCCAGAAGATGCTTCCCTATAGGCAACTCTGATGAGTCATCCCACATACAACCTTTTCCCTTAACACGTATTTTTATATAGAATGAAGTTTCTACGAGTTCCATTTCGGGCTGGATAATTACAGGGCTCGTGATTTACTATGGCATTGCTGAGGTACTGATGTTTATGTTCCTATGTTCCTAATACCTGCATGCATATACGCATGCATCCACCCGCACCTATCCGGCATTCCATCCCTCGATCCATCACCATGACTTTCCTCCCCGTGTATGGTGCACGAATCCTTCGGGCCCAAGGCGTGCGTGCTCTTAAAATGCATGGCTGGCATAGAGTCCCGCTTGGCATTTCTCAATTGAGAAGTCTTGCCGACAAAAACTCCATCGACGAGTTCAACAAGCACAAGAAGGAGTTTCACTTCGATTTGGGCCTGCAGAGTCAGCCCACGTCCAGTGAAGCCAAGTACCAAAAACACCTCGAGGAGCAAAAAGCCGTTGAAAACCAGCAACAGGCCAAGGAGAAATGGGAGTTTTTCCAGCGCATCAAGGGTCTTGCAATTGGAGCATTCGCCTTGGTGGCCATTCTCTCGGGGTACCTGATCATCATGAACTACAAATACATCAAGGCGTATTTCCGCAACTTGATGGACTTTAACTTGGATATCAGCAAGATCAAGGATATGAAGGACCCCAAGGAGAACACTAGGAATGTGGCCAATATGATGGAGGCGATGAATGCGGAGATTGATGGTCCTTTCCTTAGCACGTTGAAGGCCCTGGATTCAAACCCGGGCGTGTACCTTTTTGGTGCCATCAACGGCAGACGTGTGCCGGTCCGCGTGCAGGAGTTTGACGGTAAGTACCTCCGGGACTTGGTGGTGACGGACAAATATGCTGTTGGAGTGGACGAAAAAGGAAAGGTATTTGAGTACGAAAAGACCAAGGATGGTTTCGAGTTTCGCCACATCTCCGTCCCCAAAAAAGTCCAAAAGGCTGTGACTTGCAACGATAACTTGTACCTTTTGGCCGATGACTCGAAAACGTTGTACACCAAAGCCTTGGAGCCGCAGACATCCCGATTCAATCTTTTTGGGCTCTTCAAATCCCATGGTGCTTCCCAGATTGAACTAGATTTGGCTCGTGGCGAAAAAGTCTCCAAAATAAGCTCTGGAAAATGCCATCTTCTCATTTTGACGTCCCACGGCCGCTTATTTGAAATGAACTGCAGTCCTGAACCCGTGAACAAGGGCCAATTTGGAACCCCCACATTCTCCAACCTTTTGCAGAATGTGCAACAACCCCAAATCAACCACCCCTTCGAACTCACCAATATGAACTACGAGGTGGTGGCTTCCAACAACTCCAAGAGAATTGACCGCAGAAACTTCAAGAGTATCTCCTGCTCAGACTACTCCAACGTTGCCGTAGAGGAAAATGGAAACATTTGGACTTGGGGCGATAACTCGTCGTGCCAATGTGGAAAGGAAAAGTCCGCCAATGAGGATTCGCAGCCGGTGCCCCGTGTGGCATTCAATATCAATGACTTGGAGAGAATCGCCAAAACCTACCTTCCCAAAGGGCCCAAAACCGGGAAGTTATCGGTGGAAAACGTATATTCGGTGAGCGAGTCCAATTATTTGCAAGTTTCTGCCACCGATACCGACTTAATGGATCAGGACCTGCACAAAAAGATGTTAAAGCAGGAGTTTCTTCTCAGTTTCGGAAACGGGCTCCTCGGCCAATTGGGATTATCCAGGTACTTGCAAATGGTGGCCGTTCCTCAAGTGGTCAAGAGTCTAGTGGGGATGCAAGAGTTCGACGAGTCTGTCAATATGCTCCGCAACATTGGGTTCAAGCACATTGCAAGCGGAGCAAACCATACGTTTGTCACTTTGGACAATAAAGGGCCTCACAAGGACGTGTTGGTCTTTGGAAGCAACGATTTCGGGCAGTTTGGCAATGGAAAGAACGTCAAAAGTGCCAAGCCACTCCAAATCCCCAAGTTGATTGAGCCCCTGGACCTCGAAACCTCATCCAAGCAGTTGCTCAAAAAGTTCCATGACAGAAGCAAGTATCGCTTGGAGTTGTTGGACAATGAAGCTTTCGAGCAAGTGGTTAGCGCCGGTGAAAACTCCTCGGCCATTTTCTACCGCAAGAAGTGAACATAACTGAGGCATTCATGATCTTCTAGAGGAACATTTAGTAAACAGCGACCACCATACCGGCTAACTCATGAGCCTTGTAACTTTGAGTTTTCAATGATTGACATCTGATTATCTATTATGTTCCGATCCATAACTTTCGCATCCGATCCATAACTTTCGCATCCGATCCATAACTTCCCCATCCGATCCATAACTTCCCCATCCGATCCATAACTTCCCCATCCGATCCATAACTTCCCCATCCGATCCATAACTTCCCCATCCAATTCATATTGATAATTGTGGAAGAAGAAGAAAAAGACCAAAAAGAATGATTTGATTATCAGATGTTATTGCAAAAGTGGTTGATTTGTGGTCAGATCTAAATCATTGTTCTGTTGTTGATGGTGAAGTGAGTGACGAGTGACCAAATGCTCGGATGAAATCAAAACGGATCGAGTCCAACTGTAATGTTGAAACAGTTAGAAAAGTCGGGCCAAGCCAATTCTGATCAATCAACAGCGATTAAAACGAGAATTATAAAATTCATGGAAAGCGTTACAAGACGAATTTGAGACGATTGAAGATTAGCAAATCCGTGAAATAAGCGCAGTTCATGAAGGCCACGCAGAATAAGATGCTGGAGAAAGTGAAGCAAAATGTATGCTTATAATTAGGGATCAGTATATTCAGTAGATCTTTAGTAGATTCAGTAGATCTTTAGTAGATTCAGTAGATCTTTCGTAGATTCAGTAGATCTTTAGTAAACCTTTCAGGATTAGGTGTTTTACCAACCACTTGTAATCGTCTCTTCAATCTCTTCAACAGTACTAACGACATCACCAGTCAACCTCTTAATTCTAACACCCAAGTGGCTTTATTTTGAGGGTCTACTTTACGTTCTAATTAGGGTCTGTTTTACAGTGTATTTAAGTTTTGATTTAAGTTATAATTGTTTAGATATATTGTAGTTAGTGATATGAGATTTTATATTGAACAATTACTAAGAATGATCGTATGGGGAGCCATGCGGAACAATTTTGCCTGTCTGGAGTAGTTCATCAATTTGAGTGATGCCATTGCAAACGCCTTGTCATGACCATCGGTCATCAGCCACCGATGCATGAAGTGCTATGATGGCCTTTTGAATATTCTGAAACAATCCTTACCTTTTTCTGGTGAAGAGTTTTTCGATGCCACGTTTCTCTCAAAGTATATAAGCCACTCCGGTTCCTCACTTTGAGGAACCATCAACGAGTACAAGATTAGGTTAAGACACGGTATAAAGAACATAACACTATACTATACTATACTACACTATACTATACTATACTATACTATACTACACTATACTATACTATACTATACTATACTATACTATACTATACCATACTATACCATACTATACTACTATTACTATCACTATTACTGACTACTATTGAATACTATAGCTATTACTGACTGACTGACTGACTACCTGGTAAAGTGTTGCCCGTAATATAGTATCATAGTTTCATAGTAGAAGTAGAGTAGAGTGTATTGTAGTGTATGGAACGACCAGACTACTAAAAATATTGGATATTGCGGGCCACAAAACCTGCTTCCTCGTGTTCCTGCTAGATCATTACACTTTTAACTATTACTATTACTATTACTATTACTATTACTATTACTATTACTATTACTATTACTATTACTATTACTATTACTATTACTATTACTATTACTATTACTATTACTATTACTATTACTATTACTATTACTATTACTATTACTATTACTATTACTACTACTACTACTATTACTATTACTATTACTATTACTATTACTATTACTACTACTACTACTACTATTACTACTACTACTACTACCACTACTCCTATTACTATTACTACCACTACTACTACTACCACTACTCCTTCTGATTATAACTGACTACTACTCCTTCTTATTATAATGACTACTACTACTCTACTACTACTACTCTACTACTCTACTACTCTACTACTAATACTAATACTGTACTACTAATACTAATACTGGTACTACTACTGTACTACTAATGACTAGTAATGACTAGTAATGACTACTGACTACTGACTACTGACTACTACTACTACTGACTACTGACTACTGACTACTACTACTACTGACTACTGACTACTACTACTACTGACTACTACTACTACTACTACTACTACTACTGACTACTACTACTGACTACTGACTACTACTACTGACTACTGACTACTACTACTACTGACTACTGACTACTACTACTAACTATACTACTACTACTACTACTGATTTCAAATAATGACTACCCTACTACAATTGAGTACAGATTACTTTATCATTGAGTACTACCATTTCTGAACCCCATTGCTGACTACTACTACTCTGATGAGTGTAGTGTAGTTTCAGTAACACTACTATTACCATTACTACGGTAGTGTAGTGTAGTTATGGATACTATGAAGCGAGGTATATCTGTTAGATCCACTATAGGTAGGACACTACCTATAGAGACATTATGGATGTACGATCCCAGCAATAGCCACTGCAAACACCGTATCACGGCATTCCGGCTATCACGGCACTTCGCGCATTGATGGCCTCTTTTGTTTACTCTGGAACAATCCCTACCATTGTTCTGGTGGAGAGTTTTTCGATGCCACGTTTCTTTCAAAGTATATAAGCCACTCCGGTTCCTCACTTTGAGGAACCAGCAACGAATACAAGATTAGGTTAAGACACGTTATAAAGAACATAACACTTTATATATAGATATATAACTGGCCTCGGAAATAGTTTGAGCTTTGAGCAGTTTCATCACTTGAAAGATCCATACATGACATAATACTCAAGGTCTCAAGACCTCAAGACCTCAAGACCTCAAGACCTCAAGACCTCAAGACCTCAAGACCTCAAGACCTCAAGATCTCAAGAACTCAAGAACTCAAGACCTCAAGACCTCAAGATCTCAAAAACTCCCAGTGGTCCTCAAGTCGGGTCCTTTTTCTGGAAACAGTGGTTTTAGGAGTCATGAGTTAGGTGAAAATGGTTCTGAAATAAAGTACTAAAAATGACGTATTACAATATATATTAATTCATTTCTGTCAGATCCACCATAAGTAGTGATCTAGCTATGGAGGTATAATGAAGTCTCTCTGTCCGATCCTAACAAGAGATATTAAGGGCTATTGCAAACGCTGTACCTGTCAACGAGTATCTAGCATGTACGGAGACGAAGTACTTCGTGGATATGTGGTATGCAGACCATTGCTAGACAATAGGACTGTGCAGACCTTGAACAATATGACTGTGCAGACCTTGAACAATAGGGCTGAGCAGACCTTGAACAATAGGACTGTACAGACCTTACACGAGCGGAAAGGCATAAGAGGAGTTGTGGCCCCGCTTTGGCACCTTGGTCTTTTAAGGTACAGTGTTTTTCAAAACTATTCAAACCAGCGCACCCAAATTATTCAAACCAGCGTGACAAAATGGTTCGAACCAAGAAGACAGATTGGTTCAAACCAACCTTTATTAAAATTTAATATTCTGAAATCTTAAATCTGGACGATTGCCTCATATGTACTACATTTGGGAGTCTTGCAATACCAATCAATGGTCAAGTACCAATTAAGGGTGAAAACGGACGGAACAACTTGTCCATTTGGTTTGAAAGACTGAACGAAGGGGTACGAAAATTTTTGAATCATTGGTTTGAATCATTTTGGCGCGCTGATTTGAACAGTTTTGAAAACCACTGTACTATGATTGGTACTTAGATAGGTACAGAACGTACTAAGAGTGGTGCTCAAACAGCTACTTGGACAGGTACTTAGACAGGTACCCAGAAAGTATGGATTAGGCAAATCACCATTAGACATCCCACCCTTCGTACATAATCAGCACTGACTTGTTTATCTTTTTGCTCCCAATGGTACTGGAAAACTGGTTCATCATAAGCAATTCCTTCTCCGGAGCCTAGTATATAGTAGTAGTATAGTGTAGTATAGTGTATTATATAGTATAGTATAGTGTAGTATAGTATAGTATAGTATAGTATAGTATAGTATAGTATAGTATAGTATAGTGTAGTGTAGTATAGTGTAGCATAGTGTAGTATAGTATAGTATAGTGTAGTGTAATGTAGTACAGTAGTGTAGTATAGTAGTAGTACAGTAGTGTAGTATAGTAGTAGTACAGTAGTGTAGTATAGTAGTAGTACAGTAGTGTAGTATAGTAGTGTAGTGGGGTACTGGTGTGTGTATGTTTAGGCAATCAGAATGGTACTTGGTGGATGCTTGTTAGAATGTCTGCTAATAATATATTTATTTGTATTCGTTGCATGGATTCTCGGGAGGAATCTGAAGTCCTCCACATTTCGAACGAGACGTGGGTGCAAAACTCAGCGATGACAATCGTAGGTTTATGAGATAGACACTGATGCAATAGATTGTGACGGTCTTGACATGACAATTTTTAGGATTAGTTTATCAGCTTCATCCTCATATTTTTCAGGTGCTTCCACAGAATTCTTAGCCTTTTTTACAGAATTCTTAGCCTTTTTCACAGAATTCTCAGGTGCTTCACAGATTTTTCAGGTGCTTCACAGATTTTTTAGGTGCTTCACAGGCTTATCTTTTCACTTCACCTGTAGTGTTGGTACCTCAGTTTCCTTGTTTTGGTTCAGAGATTCATCCACATGAACATTTTCTTCTATGACCTTTTTCTGTGACTTTTCAGAATCAACCTTTGATATCTTAGAATCAACTTGAGAAATCTAAAAACCACCCATTACATTCAAATTCTCATCCTTATTCTCTTTAGGTTCACCCACAACTTTAGGCTGTTCCTGAGACTGATGTCCAGTTTGTTCTTCAAGCTCTTTTATAGTAATCTGCTCATTCCCAGACAGTTCAACATACCTCATATCAATGTTGTATGTGTCAACAGACGGATTCAATGTACTTCATATGTGTGTTGTAAACAGACCAGTGATACACCGTGTGCACGTCACTGACTCCTCACCCACCTCACCCACCTGGCACCGTCTGAAGATTTTCGGCTTGTAAGGTACAACTTACATATCCCTATATATTAATATATTTTAATTTATTATGTTTTAGTATATGCATTGATATACAAGAATGTGCAAGTTGTACTTTACAAGACCAAAATCTTAAGACGGGACGTGGACACGTTTGATAGTTATCCACTCGTCTATGACCTGTACATAGTATAGCACTGGCCTGTATCCAACACACATACGAAGTACCCTTGACTCCGTGTGTTGAGACAATATATACTAAAACATAGGTTGAAAATATGAACCAATGGATCATTTCTCAGTCCCTGGATTTCCTTATTTGATACTCTGCACACCTGTATTGTTTTTTTCACTAACCATGTTGCCGATTAATCGATCTTAGCAGATCCGACTAAATGGTTCTCGGTGGCATTTTTTTTTTTGCTCAGTCTTTTTAGTCACATTCAAGGTCACATTGCCAAACCGTATGACACAGGCTGAATTTTTCTGTCAGGAACGACATAGATACCTTTTCTACCAAAAACAGGAACTTGAGGTCTGTATTTATATCTCTGTACAGGTAATGGTCTAGAACCATACTCAAGTTCTAAAACAAGCTCATTCAACAAGGGCTGATTGGTCTTTCGGTCGAGATAAAAGAGGTGGATATCCACAGCTTCACGACCCTTGCCTTCCTCTAAATGAAGGTATTTATCAGCTTTGCTCACAAACACCTTCTGACCCACAACCTTATTTTTGTTATCCAAAATGAATTTTTTCATACACCTGTCTCTCTGGATGCCAGCCAAAGGCTCTACTCCATCGAAACGTGGCTCTGCTCCTTCCAAACACGCATTCCAAACCTGAACATCTCTTTTCAGACTAACAAGTTGCCTTCTCCCCTTATCGAACTTGAATTCGATTGGATATTGCGAGGGGACATCATAAATAAAGGCATATGCACGTTGAAACTCACCTAGATATTCGATGCTGATTGGGGACCATGTGTCATTTATTTTGATGAAGAACGCCAATGGACGATCAGATACCGTTAAGGCAGTCGCTTCTTTAGCAACATTTCCATATTTCTTTAAGTCATTCGCAGTTTTAGTATCATTTCCATAGTCCACATTTATGACTTTCCTAGTAACTCTATCGAAAGGCAAGTAATGAAGTTCTGCTCTATTGCAGTTCGGGTCAATACTATATCCCAGACTTTTCACAACGTTATATATCTCAGTCTTATTAGTACCCTTGATTTTGAAAGGACGTGGGCACGTGGTATATGTTATGTCCCAGATATACAACAAATTTTCCTGATTGATGATGTCACGTTCATTTTTATTTGTTGTGAAACCAAAGATTTCCTCAAATGAATCAACTATATACCCATTCTTAACATAATTAGTACTGCGCAATTTGTCATCCTCCAAGATGAACTCCAATGGGGGGGCCACGGGATTTCCCCAAATCAATGGAGGTAACGCGTGGTTGCCTAAAAACGACAACTCAGCTTCCGACTCTACGTTGAGCTGATGCGGGGAGAGCGACAACGGGTGGTACACGTCTCCGACCTTTGCCACGAGTATTCTTGGGAGGTTGTGGGTGGAGGGTACGGAGACGACGGAGGCTGCGTGGATGGTAGCTGCGAAACCGAAGGCCTTGAATAAGACCAATAACTTCATTTTGGAGTAAATTATTTTTTTTTTTTTCTTTGGACTTTTTTTGTTTTCTCTGATATCGATATAAATGACTTTTTTTTTTTCGACTGATTGAGTGTTTTTTGCTTTTGGTTTTTTTTGCTTTTGGTTTTTTTTGCTTTTGGTTTTTTTTGTTTTTAACTGATTCAGGTGGGAAATTTGCTTACGTTTATAAATACCAGCCAAGAAAAAAAAAGAAAAAAAAAATGAATAATTACAAAAGACATGAATTGATCAATTTCCAAAAAGAGATTGTAAAAAATCATCAGTTTGAAGAATACTTTATCCTTCACAAGCCTGCATCTACCACAGCTATTGTTCTGGAAATAAAATCTTCCGTTTTTACAATCAGTGGCACGTGAAATAAAGACATTGCAACGTCCTGGAGTGCACAATACGCCGTGCATTTTGACGATATTCATCCAAACATAGATTTTGAAGAAAGAACCTTTGAGAACTCGTCCCATTGTTTGTTGTGGTCTACTCCTGCACACAATAGAGTCTTATTAGTGGACTATAGTTTTAGGGATGTATAGTTTCAGGGATGTATAGTATCAGGAACCACTATAGAGGCCATGGTATTGTTGCCAGGTAATATATATATAGAGCATTCTCTATTCTCTGAGGTGAGAGTGTATGGTCCATCTGTACATGTCCAAAAAGATATTTCTTGTTTAATTTCTCACATGACTTTGAATGCTTGAATAATTGAGAAATATGGCTGAGAATTGCTTGAATTCTTGCATAAATTAAATGAATGACTTGTTCAATTTCTTGAATAATTGAATGACTTCTTTAATTTCTTGAATAATTGAATAACTTCTTTAATTTCTTGAATAAATTGAATGAATGACATTTTTCAAAAAAACTGAATTTCGACCATACTTTTGAGTCCGTTGATCTATTGTTCTCCATGAATATGGTCACGTTTACTTGGCATAGGAAAAGTACACCTAACTCATATTCTTGGGGAATTTTTCCAAAGAACCTGAGCTCAAAGTTCATTCTTGCTTACGGTTCTGTTGCCTGATGTACTCATCCTTAGTGGTATACCGACTGAATCTCCAAAAAAAGAAGACTCTTCACGGCTGAAAGAATGCAACCCCAAGCCCTCGTCCATGTACTTGGATGGTTTTGTTGACTGGATTTGGTGCCGGATTTTTTGTTGCCTGATCTTTTGGTGCCGGATTTTTTGGTGCCAAGGTGGTGGTACCAGATCTTTTGGTGCCAAGGTGATCATTCAGTTACTGCGCGTAAAATGATGCTGACGAAATGGCACGTTGGAATGGACATTGCTAGAATTAGACAAAGAAGGCTAAAAATACCTTAATATGTAAGATCACTACCTATGGTGGATCTAACATGTATATAGGAAATTAAACCTAGTTGCATCCCCGATTATTCCAGAACACCGTTAGGTTATCGCTTTTGGAAAACATTCCGTTGCATTGATAAGCCCCTTAGAAGCTTATACCCCTTGCGTATACGTATACAGGCCAAGCGTCAGGCCGCATAATAATTTGAACACTATTGTTCTTCGCTCATAGAAAGGCTCTGGTTCCTCTCTTTAAGGAACCATCAACGAATTCAAGTTTAGGTTTCCAAACGTTATCAAAGAACATAACAGTATGGTGTATAATAAATTTTCGAGTCTGAAGTCCCCGTCACTGCTCTGTAGTCTCTGACATAACTTGGAGAGAAACGTTGTAACGAAAAACTCGTGCAGAACAATGGTCTTCGTACTATGACGGCCATTGCAAACGCCGTTTCACGGCCACCGGCCATCAATGCACCAAGTGCTATGATGGGTGATACGGAGTTTGCAATGGCTATTGTTGGGATCAGACGTCGTAGATTTCAAAATGCCTCTATACGTAGTGTCCTACCTATAGTGAATCTATCAGTACGGGTATACCACTTGTAATTATCTGATACTCATGAATCATTCTGTAGATGTTAGCGATCCAGTAAAGTGAGTATCTTTCATGTTTGCTGAATTTAAGGCAATTAGAATCTGTATTAACTTTTGAAGAAATCAAAGTTGCAAGCTCGAGGTATCAAAATCACTTTGAACCCACCACAGAAAAAGATCTGAGACTCCAGAATTTGAGTTCCTGTCATGTCACAGATGTCATAGGGAGACTTCGATTCGTATGTATCGTGGTTCACATGGATGATAGTAGACCGGGCCGGATTCGAGGTGTGGATTCGCTTGTTGGGCACGAACATAAGTGATGTTATGAGAGCCTTATCCATGTAAGGAGGAAGTGTCGTTGCACAGTGCACAGATATATTCAGAGGGTCGGTGGAGAGCGGTATGCCCAAGGATTTCAAGCTCTTATGGAGGTCCACCACCAACCCTCCAAAGAGATAGCTGAGAAGTGATGCTAGGATTTACCTGCTCAATATAATACCAAAAGCTGGCCAGCTAGATATTCATATTCCTTCAATTAATGGTGTTCCAAATAGATTGTCAGTTTTTGAACAAGCCTTTGGATAGATAAACTATTTTTTTGAGTAGATTTTCAAGTACTTCTTGAGTTCATGTTATTTTAGTTCATGTTATTTTAGTTCATGTTAATTCAGTTCATGTTATTTTAGTTCATGTTATTTTAGTTCATGTTAGATCATGTATTGAACTGAACAGAGTTAAACAAATCCAGAATTCCCAGTGTTCTGTAGACCATCTGCTTTCATACCGAAAACCAAATTATGAGGCTCAATCATGAATTATTTTGAGAAACAGGAGGTCAAATATAGTTTGAATGGAGCCATTCGTTCAGTGAAATCCCCAATGTCTCCAATAAATAACAAATGGATACCACATGTACCCGAACATGGTATACCAAGTTTGCCCTAAGAAACAACACCAAAGTCGAAAGGAACATTATCTGAAACACCAGAACTAGATCTCATATGATACTATCATCGTGGCATGGTCAACGATAGAGTCCATAATGGCCTGAACTGGAATGCTGTAAACGAACAGTGAGGTCCAGAAAAAAAAGCATGTTTTTGAATACACGGGGAACGCCTCCTTTTATACCCCGATTCGCCCCAGTTTCAGATATGCACACAAATACAAGCTAAATCCCAAAGTAGATATGGCTGCAAAACGCGCACTACGACTGAGGGGTTGTTCCTGCACGCACCGGTCCCCTTCCATTCTATAAAAGAACCCTAATGCCCCCTCTACATCAAACATATCTAATAATTATAATTAGTTCTTCTATGACTAATAGTTCTATGATGTTTACAAGTCAAACAACTCCTTCAAGATTCTGATGGTGTCAGCAGGCTCGTTGACAGCGTGGCCAATGGTTCTAGGGTCGGTATAAATCTCATAGTCGTTTCCTCCCTTGTACGACTTGTCACCGAAAAAGTGGATCTCCTTGAAGTTTTCGCTCTCAACGTGCTGCAAAGCATAGGTCTTGTCCCATCCGGTTGGAAACACGTCAAACGAGATCTGGCCTCCAATGGAGTAGGTCAAGCCATAGTCGGGGAATTTCTCCTTCAAGGCATTGACCAACTTCTCTCTAACCTTGTGCTCGAGGTCGAACTTCTCGAAGTCGTTACGTTCCTGAGTGGAGGCGTTTCTGCCCACAGGAGACACGTTGATCATTCCGTTTCTGAACTCGATGAAAGTACCTCTTCTAACAGGGATGTCGATGTCAGACAAGTATCTCAAGATGAACTTGACCAATTTGTTGTACTTCTCGTCTCCAATCCACGAGATGAAAGATTGGGAGGCCAACTCCTTACCCAACTTGTATGCTGTCAATCCGTTCTCGGAGAAACAGTAGTCGAAGTCTTGGAGAACAGAGTCACCGAGCTGCTCGACCTGCTTGGCGAGGTCAGAGCCTCCAACGAAGCCAATCACCACCTTCTTTCTCAAGGCCTTCAAGGTGTCTCTCATTTCATCGCTGATGGTCAATCTGGCGGGGGTCAAGGTTCCGTCAACATCGAAGAGAACGAGGACGTCTGGTCTTTCTTTATGGGCAAAGGACATGGTGATAGTAGGAAAAGGGTCAGGAAAAGGATCAACAAAAGGGGTCAATAAACGACGGAGGTTTTTTCGCGTCTTGCAACGTGTAGGTCGTGCGGCGGGACCAGAGAATACACCTGTACACCAAGCACACCTACCACACCGAAACATCAGTACACCACAACTACTTGTAAAACATCAGTACACCAGTCGAACTGATTACTAATAGTCATTCCTAAAGGTGATGATTACAAGTGGACCTACAATTATTCTTACGTTGAAGAATAGAGATTAGAACTGGTTTGATATCAACTATACAGTTAGACCTGGTATTGGTAGTCAGGGAACTGAGTCAAGTTCTCCTCCAAGTTACCCTTTCTGGACAAGAACTTGACGTAAGCACCGTCGTCCTTGACCTCACCGTTGTTCTTCTTCTTGAGGTATTGGTCTCTGTCAAGAGGAGTGAAACCCCACTTCTTGGAGATAATGATCTTTTGTTGACCAGGGAACTTGTATCTGGCTCTTCTCAAACCCTCAATAACAACGTCCTTGTTGGAGTCCTTGGTTCTGGCAGACATGAGAATCTGACCAATGTTGACTCTGGCAGCCAAACCGTGAGGCTTACCCCAAGCACCTCTCATACCTTGTTGCAATCTATCGGCACCGGCACACGACAACATCTTGTTGATTCTCAAGACGTGGAAAGGGTGGACTCTGACTCTCAAGTGGAACGAGTCTCTTCCGGAAATCTTAGTGATGTATTTGTTGGCACAGATACGGGCGGCTTCCAAGGCCTCAGAGGACAACTGCTCGAGCTCGTTGGACACCAAGTGCACACACAATGGGAACTCATCAACAGTGGCCTTCTTTCTACCCAAGTCGTAGATTCTGATCTTGGCGTCTGGAACAGCTCTGTTGTATCTGGATTTAGGGTAAGGCTTGTTCTTACAGTATCTGTAACATCTAGCGGGTCTTCTAGCCATTTTGTCTGGGGATGTTAGTAAAAAAAATTTGGGGTGAAAACTGCGAAAGTGGCTGTTATATAGCTTCTGCTTATTAATGAAGTGCGCGCAGGCCATGTGCGCGGGTCATGTGCGAAGGTCATGTGATGCGCCACCAAGACAAGGCAGAACGACGGATAAATGGACAAAAAATGGACAGGCTTGGCAAAAGACAAATTGCCAGATCAACAGGAAAGAAGTGGACAAATTGGCAAATTCAAAAGAAAACAAGTGGACAGAGGACATGACAAATAACAAATTCGACAGAAGGCAAATGACAAATGACAAATGACAAATGACAAGGAGACAATATGGACAAATGTCACTGTGTCTAGTCTAATTCTTCAATATCTGTCTTGTCTATTGATGGATGGATATGGGATTTGGATGCACTTAATGGGTCTTCTCTATCACTTGGCAGAACCTGAAACAAGCTTGAAACAAAGCTGAAACAGGACTGAAAAAATCCTGATCATTTCTGACTATCTCTGACAATCTCTGACGATCTCTGAAACAAAATAATAACACTTATACAGAATATTCCGGGTCACCAAACATACCTATTGATTGCTTGAATAGTAGAAGAAGTGAGACTTTTGCACAAAAATTTTCGTGGGCCGGGGGTAGGGGGCCTGCGCGCGCACTGTGGGGAGTGCATATAGAGTGATTTTTTCGTTCGCGCCCGCAAAAAAAATGGTCACGTGCACATGTGACTGTCTTTCCCCCAAATCCCACTATTCCCCCCAAAAAAAAAGAAAAAAAAAAGAAAAAAAAAACTAGTCAAGAAATGAAAGTCATTTTGATTTCTTTTGGAAGTAGAGTTTTATGTTTTATTACCGATTTTTAGGAAACCTGGTTCGAAGCCCTGGCCTCGGTTTCATCTCTTCATAAATGCAACTATGGACTTTGCTTAGGTGTGTAGGAACGCGCGACATGTGACTGATGAACTTAAGAGATCAGTACAGTGTTTTTCAAAACTATTCAAACCAGCGCGGCAAAATGTTTCGAACCAAGAGGGCAAAATGGTTCAAACCACACCGTCCGTTTTTCACCCTTGATTGGTACTGCAAGACTCCTAAATCTAGTACCATATGAGGCAATCTTTCAGGTTTAATCCTCCAGATTTAAGGTTTCAGAATATTGAATTCTAATGAAAGCTGTTGTGAAACATTACGCCATATGGTTTGAAACATTCTGTCTTCTTGGTTCGAAACATTTTGGCGCGTTGATTTGAATAGTTTTGAAAAACACTGTACATGTGCGAGTACGGCATGTTCATGCCAAGCTATCCAGATGAAACAATGTTGGGCATTGGTGAAGAAGAGACAAAGGTAGAGCCAAGGCTCTATGGGATTTCATCTAGCTCTTTAGCTCTCTAGCTCTTTAGCTCTCTAGCTCTCTAGCTCTCTAGCTCTCTAGCTCTCTAGCTCTCTAGCTCTCTAGCTCTCTAGCTCTCTAGCTCTTTAGCTCTGAGCATTGTCTTCTCCAAGACAATGTAGATGAGAGAGATTGACAAAGGAGAGACCGTTTAGGAGTTCCCACGACTAACTATATAAAGCAAGGATCCAGGTCAGTGTTGAAGGATATCAATGGTGAAACAGAGATCACGAACTCACTACTTTATATAGCAAT
Organism: Metschnikowia continentalis; assembly: GCA_002370835.1. Lineage (NCBI taxonomy): Eukaryota > Fungi > Ascomycota > Pichiomycetes > Serinales > Metschnikowiaceae > Metschnikowia > Metschnikowia continentalis. Next base: position 2,243 of record NLAO01002316.1, on the reverse strand, counting down.
AGAGTTATAAGACAGATGACAGAAGTGATTACCCAAGTCACGCAATTGAGAGAATTATTGCAGTCCAACTATATAACGGTTCCTGTATACCAATTGGTACAGTGTTTTTCAAAACTATTCAAACCAGTGTAGCAAAACGATTCAAATCACACTAGCAAAATTAAACAATCCAATATTTCAAAAAGTTTCGTACCCCTTTGCACAGTCCTTCAAACCAAATGGCGTACTGTTTTACACCAACTTTCATTAGAATTCAATATTCTGAAATCTTAAATCTGAAATCTTAAATCTGGAGGATTGCCTCATATGTAAAGTGTTTTTCTAAACTCTTTAAACCAGCGCAACAAAATGTTTCAAACTAACGTAACAAAATGTTTCGTACCCATTTGCACAGTCTTTCAATCAAATGGACAAGTTGTTGTATACAGGATAATAAGGTGTTGAGAATCAATCCAGGTCCTCAGTAGACACGAGTACCTCTATACTAGTTAATATTGGTGGGTCTGGTGTCAGGAGACATCTTGGTATGTCCTCCTTTTGACGGTGTATATATTTCGGATTAGAGTTATAGAATAGCGACACCAAAACATTTTATATTGGGGTGAGCCTTCACATGACCTCAGTCACTTGAGTGACCGTTGTCTCAGGCAAACGTGGAGCTGCGGTTCCTGTTTCTCAACATAAGGAAACCAGTTCAGTTCCGTCAGTTTTTCACCCTTGATTGATATTGCAAGACTTCTGTCCCAAATGTAGTATATAAGAGGCAATCGTCCAGATTTAAGATTTCAGATTTAAGATTTCAGAATATTGAATTCTAATAAAAGTTGGTGTGAAACATTACGCCGTTTGGTTTGAAACATTCTGTCTTCTTGGTTCAAAACATTCTGTCTTCTTGGTTTGAAACATTTTGTCACGCTGGTTTGAATAATTTTGAAAAACACTATATACATTTGGGAGTCTTGCTGGGAGTCTTGCAGTACCAATCAAGGGTCAAGAACCAATCAAGGGTGGAAAACGGACGGAACTGAACTGGTTTCCCTGTTATCCTGTTATCCTGTTATCCTGTTATCCTGTTATCCTGTTATCCTGTTATCCTGTTATCCTGTTATCCTGTTATCCTGTTATCCTGTTATCCTGTTATCCTGTTATCCTGTTATCCTGTTATCCTGTTATCCTGTTATCCTGTTATCCTGTTATCCTGTTATCCTGTTATCCTGTTATCCTGTTATCCTGTTATCCTGTTATCCTGTTATCCTGTTATCCTGTTATCCTGTTATCCTGTTATCCTGTTATCCTGTTATCCTGTTATCCTGTTATCCTGTTATCCTGTTATCCTGTTATCCTGTTATCCTGTTATCCTGTTATCCTGTTATCCTGTTATCCTGTTATCCTGTTATCCTGTTATCCTGTTATCCTGTTATCCTGTTATCCTGTTATCCTGTTATCCTGTTATCCTGTTATCCTGTTATCCTGTTATCCTGTTATCCTGTTATCCTGTTATCCTGTTATCCTGTTATCCTGTTATCCTGTTATCCTGTTATCCTGTTATCCTGTTATCCTGTTATCCTGTTATCCTGTTATCCTGTTATCCTGTTATCCTGTTATCCTGTTATCCTGTTATCCTGTTATCCTGTTATCCTGTTATCCTGTTATCCTGTTATCCTGTTATCCTGTTATCCTGTTATCCTGTTATCCTGTTATCCTGTTATCCTGTTATCCTGTTATCCTGTTATCCTGTTATCCTGTTATCCTGTTATCCTGTTATCCTGTTATCCTGTTATCCTGTTATCCTGTTATCCTGTATACAACAACTTGTTAGGGGTAATATATATTGGTTTGTTAAATTTTGCTAGTTTGGCGTTTTGCCTCGCTGGTTTAAACCATTCTGTCTTGGTTCCAAACATTTTGTCGCGCTGGTTTGAATACTTTTGAAAAACACTGTATATACTAACGTACAACAGTGCGCAATGGCTGCAACATATTCATCACTCATTGAAACATTAAAACAGAACATACAGATTTCTGAAACGCACTAGTAAAAACCTGAACCAAACCTGAAACAAACCTGAAACACGAATTTAGTGTAACGCGATGTTCGCTCATCACCATTTTAATCTACAATGTTAGGTGAAATGCGTTGACTATCAAGTGTTAAGCGTTACCGTATACCAGTTGGTATGCAGGAACCGTTACATAGTTGGACTGCAATAATTCTCTCAATTGAGTGACTTGGGTAATCAGTT
>NLAO01002313.1:0-12557 GCA_002370835.1 Metschnikowia continentalis | reverse complement strand
GGGATCTCTGGACATTACACCATGGTTACTCTACGGGCCACCTGATTCCCCAGCACGCATAGCTGAGCTGGAGTTAAAGTCTTTACATAATGTGTAGATTGGATAACTCCTCCCTCATTAGCTAGAAGTGCTGGGGAATCAGGTGGCCCGTATAATAACCAATGGGTTTCAAGACCCAGAGGTACTCTCTAGCTATAGGATATGGAGCTCATTGACTAATCAAGATAAGTAAACACTTGTTATGTCTCTGTAGAAGCGTGAATCCCATTATCAGTACGAGGAATTTTGGTGGGTCTGGTTCGGGAGTCATCCTGGTGTGTCTCCCTCAGTAGAAATTCAATCAATTAGATATCTCATAAGAGATACTGGGAAGGCCTGCTTATATGTATGTGGGAGTTGGCCTTCTTACATGTATATGGGAGTTGGCCTTCACTGATCCTTGATTGTCCTGAAAACTGAATCAGGGAAAATAGTTGAGCAGTGTCCTGCAACCCTAGAGCACCCGTGCGCGCTCTTATTCGGTACTATTTTCCAACATAATGTGTTGAGAAAACACCACATACTGTCTCTGTAGCGCCGCAGCCATTCACGTGATTGTAGTCATGTGAATGCTCACTCCAATATAAAAGCTTCTAGTCTCGCTATTTTATAACATCACCAAAAATATATTCACCAAAAAGACCACCAAAAAAAACCATCAAAAAAATCACCAAAAAAAAATCACCAAAAGGAGGGCATACTAAGATTTCTCCCAACACCAGATCCACCAATTTTGATTAGTGTAGAGGTTCTGATGTTCACTAAGGAATTGGACAGATTCTTTTCATAATTAATGTTCCCCCGCCTCACACCTCATGTAGAACTTTGTTCTTGTAACCAAAACTCACATATCCCTGTATAGTAATATATATAATAAAGCATAGGTTGAAAAGAAGATATTCCCGTGTAAAACAAAAGAGAATTTCATTAAATAGGGATGTCATTACTCGATACATTCAGGTGCATTTTATGACTGACTTCTGAAACTGAGTTTCGAGACTGACTTCTGAGACTGACTCATGAAACTGACTTTATGTCTAACAACCAATATGGTACACTTACCTGTACTCCTTGGCTATTGAAAGGTCCACCTAAATACCCGTGAACAGGGTACACACGGAATTGAATAATCGAAAGCTTATGATGATATTGCGCGAACATGAACAATAGCTTCGAGCTCCCTATTTTTATTGAACTTTATTTTCAGCAGTAGCCCCGCATTTTTAGGTGAAGTTACTTAATTGATCCACTCAACTAATTCACTCAACTAATTCACTCAACTAATTCACTCAACTAATTCACTCAAAAGATTGGTCTATGGAACAGCACTTAGTACCCAAGACCAATTTCCTTTTGATGCATCATTTCGAACTCACATTTATCCTAATACATGGCACAATATCAAATGGACTCTTTTAGGGATTATCCATTATTTGACTCCCAGAATCAGCAGGAATTAAGGTGGGATGGATGGTTATAGACAAGGCAGAGGATCATTTTTCTTTTTTTCATTTTATCGCATGCCTTTGAAATCGCCCCTGCATCCCAAGATAATTACTTGAATTGTTAAAGGAATCATAATTGTTGCGATTTATTATCTAACATTGCATAAGCTGGAGGGGTTATGTCGTTTGTCCTTAATGACATCTTATAGTTGTGGAACTTTAATATTAATCTCAGTCATTTCTATTTTTATCTGTATTTATACTATACTAATCTCTCTTGGTAAGGACATAGTGTCTTTCTCTGTTCCTCATTTGTTACCCCTCACTCCGGAGCGGGAACCCCTATATATATATAGTCGACCCTCGGAACTCCCACATTCCATACCGGAGTCTCGCAATATTGTACATGAGGAGTGTACGTCACCATCATGCACATACCCTTGTTTCATCTGCACTATGCATTTCTGAAACATGTGAGACTTGTACAGATCTGACCAAACCTGTATCTTACCTTGGTACTGCAGGTAACCTGTTTCACAATTATCTGTACGTCAAGGTTGGCCTTTCTCACATGTTCCAACAATAATAAAACTCTCCTTTTTTTTGAAAGGAGTAGAGGGATTCGAGAAACACGCTCTATAATGTCTTCATTCTCATACTTGAATTTCTTTTGTAACTTTCTAATTTCAAACCTGAGGTCTTGAAACTTGAGTATGTTCAAATAAGATCTCCTCTACTCCTCGCTGTTAACTACAAGCATCCAAATGGGGGGTACGAGAATATATCCAAATAAAGCTGTTGATACATTTTATTTTGTTTTTTGTTTTTTTTGACAATACAATGTCGGCGAATTTGGGTCATTAAGACAATTACGTGGAACACTCCTGCACCGGCCGAGAAGCTCACTGATTCAAGAGGCATACTGCACTCCTACTCGTTGCTAAAAACAAATCAGCCCCTTCTTGTGACCAAATAGAAATTCAGCTCCTGCCTGTGGCCAAATGGAAATTAGGCTCCTGCCGGTGGCCAAATGGAAATTCGAGCCGGCTTTTCAAAGGGCAATTATGTTTCATGAATCATGTTGTTTCTCTAAGAAAATTTATATATATAAATGACCTGCATTCCTTTGATATTCTTAACCATCAACAATGTTATCAAGATTCAAATCACTTTTGCCATTAGCGGCAATGGCCTCAAGTGCACTTTTATCTCCCATCCATGAGTCGTCTATGGAACACCAAAACGAATTGAAAGATAACTTGTCAATTTCCAACGGATATCCACGTGTAGATAACTCCTCGTACGGAGGTTCGCATGTGGATGGCTCTACTTACGGGAGTTCTGACTCGACCAAGCGGGATGGTGACTTTGTTAAACTCCCCATATTCAAACGAGGTAAGTATTACACCACCGAACTTTATATGGGCTCCAGAGAAGAACGAATCGAGGTTGATATTAATATGTGGATGCCTGATTTATTAGTGATTGACGGTAAACATAATTGTTATGACGACATGAAGAGTGAGGTAAAGTCAAAACGTGACGACCCGGATCACAACACAAAACACTCACAAAGTCTCGTTACGAAGAACAACAATGGTGCTGACGATGCAAACAAAACAGGAAAAAAAATAACAAGTTTCCACCACGTAAGTAAGGGACAAAACGATGATTGCAAGGCGTGGGGCACCTTCTCCAAGGCCAAGTCCAGAATGTTCAAGCTGCTCCCAAATGCTTGGGGCTTAGATAAGGTTGGGACATCAAAAACAATGGTGGAGATGATCTTCAAATTGACCGACAGAAATTTTTGGCTGAAGTCGTATTTGGGTATTGGGTTTCCAGATGAGACTATACTGAAGAGGCAAATAGACGGCAAGTATGCTAACTTCCCGGAGGCTTTGAAGAATGCGAGTTATATCAAAAAGAGAGTTTACTCTCTTTACTTGAAAGGGCAAGATAATCATAATGGTTTCATTCTTTTTGGCGCTGTTGATCATAAAAAGTATGTTGGAAAATTGCAAACCGTTCCGATGTTGAAGACGTATTACATTGGGGGCACATGCCCAATAGGTGTTGTTCTTGACAAAATTTACTTGGAGAGTTCTCGCCAGAAAGTGGTTATTATGGACCAGCCAGTCGAAGCTTTGTTAACGACGCTGGCATATCCACAATATTTGCCTGCCGAAGTATTTGATGTTTTGATTGAGCTGATGCTGGGAGAGTACCAGTCAGAACCGGGCGAGTACGTGGTGGATTGTGGATACAGGACCAGTACGGGCAACATAGTCTACGAATTTTCCGGCATTAAGATAAAAGTTCCAATGAGAGACGTTGTGGGTGAATCCAACGGTATATGTTACTTGGAAGCGAAACGTTCCGTAAATCCTCGTGTTATTTTGACAGGTTCGGTTCTCCGGAATATCTACTTGACTGTGGATTTGGAGAAAAGGGAGGTTTCAATGGCCCAGGCTAAGCTTGCTATACAGGAGGAAATTGAGGTGATCAGCACCTCCGTCCCTAGGGCCATGAAAACTGAGCGGTATCCGTATACTTTTACAGTAAACGATATTAGTATACCAACGGTTGCTAAATTCGAAATCGAACCCGATGAAGGATCCAACTTTTAGGATCTATGGGTTGTTGATAACTCTGCTTTGGTTTTTTTTTTAAAAACAAAATTCGAAAATGGGCAAGATTGGAAGATTTTGGACCAAGTGCAATTTAGGAACGATTCTCGAAATTATGGCCTCATAAATGGTTTCTCTCTTCAGATACTGACAGATTGATTCCGTTATGTTCTTTGGTACATTTATGCCTAAATGAAACTATTTTCGTTGGTGGTTCCTCAAAGAGCGGAAGCGGAGTAGTTTATATAACTTTGAGAGAAACGTGCCATCGAAAAAGTCTCCACCAGAACAATGGTGAGGCTTTTTGTGGAATATTCGAAAAGACCATCATAGTACCTCATACAACGATGGTCGTGACACGGCATTAGCAATGGCCATTGAAATAACCAGACTAAGAGGCTTCATAATACCTTCATAGGTATGGTGCCCTGATTATGACGGAAAATCTAACAGATTGAATAATCTCCAATATTCTCTTTGAGTTGGAGGTTTGCAGGGTTCATAATCTGTACAAATATTTGAGTGTGCTGTTAGAATTGATGAACTTTGTCATTCCTCCTCCTACTTCTATAATCAGAAATGGTTATGTCATTGGTTATTGTTAGGTTCTTAGGGGCTTTACTAATCTGTACTAGGAAATCCGTTTTGTTGGTATTAGTGATATTGATCTTGGTTGAGCGGGTTCCCTTCTACATACAGTGTTTTTCAAAAATATTCAAACCAGCGCAACAAAATGGTTCAAACCAGCATGACTAAATGATTCAAACCAAGACGACAGGATGGTTCAAAAATGGCGTAATGTTTCACACCAACTTATATTAGAATTCAATATTCTGAAATCTGAAATCTAAAATCTGAAATCTTAACTCTGGACGATTGTTATGTTCTTTATAAGTNCTAAAATCTGAAATCTTAACTCTGGACGATTGTTATGTTCTTTATAAGTTATATTGCCTAAACTTGTATTCGTTGATGGTTCCTCAAGAGAGGAACCGAGGTGGCTTATATAACTTTGAGAGAAACGTGTTACCGGAAAACTCCCCACTAGAACAATGGTACAGCTTGTTCTAGAATATTCGAAAGAAGACCGCCGATGCCCGAAATGCCGAGACGACCGAACGCCTTGATACGGCGTTTGCCGTGGCAAATGTGGGGATCAGACATCGTAGGTTTCATAATGTCCCTATAGGTAGTGGCCTACCTATGGTGGATCTAACAACGATTGCCTCATATGGTATTACATTTGGGACAAAAGTCTTGCAGTACCAATCAAGGGTCAATTTCCAAAAAGGGGTGAAAAACGGACGGAACTGAACTGGTTTCCTTGTTATCTTGTATACAACAACTTGTATTTGGTTTGAAAGTCTGTACTAAGGAGTACGAAACTTTTTCAATTATTGGTTTGTTTATTTTTGCTAAGTGGTTTGAATAGTTTCGAAAACACTGTACCTATGGTGGATCTGACAGTAAAGATTAGGTATAAAACATGTATGATTGATGAGTTATTTGCTGCTCCAAAGATATGCTTTTCTTGGTGAAACGTCTGAAAGTATTCTAGTCGATTAATAATGTGGAGTTGACTGGTCACTTTCTGGTCAGTCCCAAGTCACTTTCTGGTCACTTTCAGGTCATTTTCTGGTCACTTTCCGGTCACTTCCAAGTCACTTTCTCATCACTCCCAAGTCACTTTCTGATCACTTTCAGGTCATTTTCTGGTCACTTTCCGGTCACTTCCAAGTCACTTTCTCATCACTCCCAAGTCAGGTTATGCCACTCCCAAGTCACTTTCTGGTCACTCCCAAGTCACTTTCAGCTCAGTCCCAAGTCACTCCCAAGTCTGATCACTTTTGGTGGGCTATGCGTTTTAGTTGCAAATGGTGCGCACTATTTCTTGACAATGTCCATAAACTCTCGCATACACTGGAACGCCTATCTTGTTTCTCCTTATAAAGGAGAGAGTGTTAACAAATTTTTTCTGATACACTAATGTTCATTTTTTTCAATGTATTCTTAACTTGTGCAACTTATATTGACTAGACTATCTGTCAGTGGTCTATCTCAATCCCCTCTTTATATACTTTGAGATGCTTGAATTCCGTCCTCCTTTAGCGGACTTGTTTGTTGAACTTGTAGGACATGCTATACGTGTCAACCTGAGAGTGCGGGCAACTGTAATACATGTTGCCTGTAGGTCAGCGACAATACACAGGGTTGGAAATAAGGTGGAGAGTGTTGAACTTGCAGGATATCTGTACTTGTTTGGATCACGTGTCGTGAACACGTGTCGTGGGTACGTGAGTAAGTGAGATAAGTTCATGGTCATACAGTGGGGCATGCAAGGGTTGAATTTCACTTGCTGCATGTGCAGATGAGCACATTTCTAATACTATTCGGGAAAGAGGTCTACGACACCCTACGACACCCTACGAAAGGAGTGGAGGAACCCCGCATCTTGGTTAACATAGTAACCAAGATATTGGATACATAAGGAGGGCGTTGCCTGTTCTAGTGAGCGATATTGATAGAGATCAATCACGTGAACCCTAGTTTAGTTATCATAGGAATATAACATATGAGTACAACAACTTCTTTAAGTAATTGTTAGACAACGGACGGACTCGCATTCCGGTATACATGAGTTTAAAGGATAACGCTCGACCCAAAGGTCCCACAGGTTTCAGAGATACATGGTGCAGATGAAACAGGGATATGTGTTCTATGAGGACGTATACTCATCATGCATAGTCACTTACGAGATTACGATACGCCGCTCTCAGATGTAGGAGTCCCCGGGACGGACTGTATATATAGAGAGGGTCCTGTTCAGGTTTGAGCGATATCGATTTTGAGAACAGTTCATTGATATCTAGTTTAGAGAAGAATATAAGTGATCTATGATGAACCCTGAAGCATAATACCCAAGAGAATTATTGGAGACCAACGTCATAACAATTCCAACTAATTAGAGAGTTAAGGCAAAACTCTCAACATGGAAAACATTATCACTCACCGGGACTTATTGTCAGGAAGAGTCAGGTTTAACCTAAGACAATGTATTAACAAGTGCGATGCAGGGGAAGGAGTGTAGAAGTGATAATTTTAGTTCAGCTAGAAATGTTGAGGATTCAGGTGGCCCGTAGAGTAACTGTTATGTTCTTTAATACATTAATGCCTAGCTTCTTATATTCGTTGATGGTTCCTCAAGAGAGGAACCGAGGTGGCTTATATAACTTTGAGAGAAACGTGTTACCGGAAAACTCTCCACCAGAACAATGGTAAGGTTTGTTTCTGGAATATTCGAAAGGAGCCATTGAAGCACTTCGTGCATAGATGGCCAAACGCCGTATCACCATTGTAACAATCGGACTGAGAGGCTTCATAATACCTTCATAGGGAGGGTCCTGCCTATGGCGGATCTAACAGTAACCATGGTTCAAGATCCAAAGGTCCTCTCTTGCTTTAGTATATGGACCTCAGTGTCTCATCAAGATAAGTAAACATTTTACTTGGAGTGTTTACTTCAGATAGAGCCTGAGTCTCTTTATCTGTCAACAAGTACCTAGCATGTACGGACGCGTGGAACGATAGGTTGTATGCAGACCATTGTTAGACAATAGGGGCTATGAAGACTTCAAACATTAAGGCTGACCAGGCCTTGGACGAGCGGAAAGGTATCAGAGGCACCATGGCCCCGTCTTAGTACTTTGGTCTTGTAAAGTACAAATTACATATCCTCTTAGACACACCATGGGTAGTGTACAACACATGTATATAAACCAAAACATAAGTTGAAACCTTCACGCTCTTATTCGGTGCTATTTTCCAAAATTTTGGTAACCTTCACATTGGTTAAGACTTTAATTTGATGACCATACGCAAAACAAAAAAAAAAAAAAAGAAGGTTTGTGCAGCGGTTTTTTTGTTGGTGGTTATTGCTTACTAGGAATTCCTTTGCACGCACGGTTCTTATAAACGTCAATTCCTCCCCCAAACGCCAATTCCACCCCAAAAACTTTTTTACCAAAAAACATAAAAAAAAAAAAAAAAACAGCTAAACCCAGAATATCCAGAAATCCTAAAAACAATATTCAAACCTTTTTCAAACCTTTTTCAAACCAAAAATCATTAAAATGAACTTTTTGGTGTTGTTAGTGACGTCCGTTTTGGCAGCCACCGTACACGCAGACGATGAGCTCCCATTAGTGCTCGTGGCAAAATTCAACAAGCAGTATTACCCGCTCTCGGTCCTACCAGAAACGTGGGCACATGAAGACTTTTTTAGTTTTATGTTGCAGAACAAAGAAAACATGCCAGTGGAGTTCATTGTAAAGAATGAAACGATATTACTCCCAACAAATGCTCATAAGAATACGTATGTGAGTTTGACAGGTAATGAGTTCGGTTTAACAACACATAAAGAGAAAAAGAGTAGTTTGCAATTTGATGAACAAAAGAAATTGATTGGTCACCGTTTGTTGGCCTGCGAATCTTTTAGTAGCAATTATTTTGTTTTGAAGAAAACTCCTGACACCGAAGACGTCTGTTATGACGCTGAAATCTATCTCTTGGGTTTCGACAAAAAAGATAGGACAATTCAACGTGTCGATGATAAAAATGGTAGATTGAAAACTGTCTTAACGAGTCATTATTCTAATCCATTGGCTTTTTTTTTAAAGGTCGATGGTCGCTGGTTCCCAATCACCTCCGAATTAGATCCAGTCTTCGGTAGTACTCTTTTGTATGAAAGCTTCATGCGTTATCCAGTCGAGTTCCACTATGAGGGCGATGCCCTTATGAATGAAGATAAAAAATGGTACGCGTGTATGGACCTGGATTCAATAGTTACCTTCCAAGAAGAAGCATGTTTGAAACCAATACCCCGTGATAAGAAAACGATTTCGAGTGGGGTAATGTATATGTGCAAGTACGGAAAAGAAATATTACCATTGGAAGCCCCTTACAAACCGTGTGAAGCTATGGATATTTATCTTTTGGAATACGACAGAAAAACCAATTCTCCCAGGTTGAAAGAATATGTGGAGGAGGTTGTACACAGAAAAAGTATCCTGGAGATTAAAAGTGGGTCTCACAAAAAATCCAAAAATCATGAAGAGAACCAAAAGTTTGAAGAAGAGTCCACAAAACAGCCCATTGATCAAGCTAATTCTGAAAATTCTGTGGTTGATTCTGAGACGAAAAACACCAACGATCCAAATGCAGACAAAATGCCTAAGGATAAAAATGTTCATGTGGTTGATTCTCTATCTTCACTTGATACTGTGGTTGACACCAAACCTCTCGTGAATAATACAAAGCAACCTAAGAGACCTGTTAACCCTGTTGAAGCTGATAACACTGGTTTAGCTGTTAAGCATTTTAAACATGGGACAATGCTGGCTCAATATGAGAGACCTGTTGAAACTAAAACACCTGAGGTTAAAACTAAAACACTTGAGGTTAAAACTAAGAGACCTGCGGACCCTGTTGAAGCGGTTAATCCTTTTAAACCTGGGACAACTGTGGTTATAACTAAGAGATCTGTTGAAACTAAAACACCTGAGGTTGAAACTAAGAGACCTGCGGACCCTGTTATAGCTGTTAAACCTTTTAAACATGAGACAATTGTGGTTAAAACTAAGAGACCTGGGAATCAGTCCATGGCAGAACCTCGGTCTAAAAGTACGAAGAAGTTGGAAGCTGCGGTGGCTGATGAGTTGGGTGCTGAGCTGGGTGTTGGGTCGCAGGTAAGTACCCCCAAGGTATGGGGCAATGTGATCCACAATCACAGATCAAAGATCGAAGATCCAGGAACCATTATTCAAAATTCTGGAATGGAGGTGAAAGCTCCAAAGTCCGATACTAAAGATACTGTGGACATTGCAAACGACGTGCCACCAGAATGATTGCATAAAGTGCTATGATGGTCCTTTTGAATATTCCAGAAACAATACTTCCATTCTTCTGGTAGAGAGTTTTTCGGTTCCCCGTTTCTCTCGAAGGTATATAAGCCACTCCGGTTCCTCTTATTGAGGAACCATTAGTGAATATAAGAAGTAAGGCATAGATGTATTAAAGAACATAACAGGGTCCAAACTAACGTTTCGGAAATAAAAACAGTAAAGTCCGAAAAGCAATCGGGAGCATCTCTGATGGTTCGGAGCCAAAACTAAAAGAAAGAAGGCTGAATTGGGAGCTTCTGAGTCTAATTCCAAAGTCCTGGAACCAGAAACCGACAATTCTGGATCCAACAATGTTTCGGTGTCAGAAACAGAAAAGTCTGAGAACCTAGAATCCTCTGTGTCAAAGAAGGTGTCTTCTAAGGATCTCAAAGTGTCTCCAGTGCCTGGTTCTAAGCCCAAAGAATCGGACAAGCTAAATGTCTCGGTACCTGGATCCTCGGAAGCTAAAACCAACATGGAAGATACCAGTGAATGCACCACCTACTGCAATGAGAAAAACAATTCCTTTGACACTTTCATCGAGAACACTTTGAACAGAACCAAGGCTGTTCCGACTTTGAGGGGGAACTCTTCCACTTCAAACAAAGCTATTTCAACTGCTACCGTCTGCAATGAGTGTGATTCTGGTTCCCCGACTACGGTATGGAAAACATACACCGACTACACCACCTATTGTCCACAAGCAACCAACGTGACCATCACTATGTGTGAGGGAGTGTGTATTCCATCCACCATGACAGTTGCTGCTGCTGCCACATTGACCGTGACTGAAAAGTGTATTGTTTCAGAGACCACGACAATTGGAGACACTGCAAAGGAGACAAAGGCGCACCCAGAAGCTAAGGGGAGTGTGTCTAGAGGTGGAAACCCAGAACAGAAAGTCAAGGTGAATGATTTCACAAGGCAAAATGAAGTCAAGGAACAAATCCATGGTCAAAATGAAGTAAAAGAACAAGTCCATGGTCAAAAGGAATATGTTGGTCAGAAAGAAGGTTCCAAGCCAAGTCAACCAAAAGCTCCCGAGTTAAAGGTAGGTCATACTAAAGGTGCAGATACATCAGAATCTGGAAATTCTGGAACATCTGGTAATGGAGAAAACGCTAGAACATCCGAAAACATTGGCACCAGCTTCCTTCCAAAGCCTAGTTTTGCTCCATTAGTCAATTCAGCTTCCAAAAATGCCCTTGGTGCATGCATTTCAATGGACTTTATTTCGGGATTCAACAGCACGAAACGTGGCCATAATCGCATATTAGTGGTCATTGATTGCTTTACGAAAATGGCACATTTCATGTCAACCACAAAACACACGACACCACTCGAATGTGCTCAATTGCTTATTGAAAAAGTCTTCAGTTTACATGGATTACCACAGAGAATAGTCTCTGATCAAAACATTATTCTTGTGAGACGAATATGGCGAAGAGTAACAAAGTCTTTAGGCATAGAAACTCAGTTTACAACCAAGGCACACCCTCAAACGGATGGACAAACAGATGGACAAACGGATGGACAAACAGATGGACAAACGGATGGACAAACAGATGGACAAACGGACAGAACAAACAGGACCTTAGTGGAATTAATTAGACCTATGTTATTACAAAAAGGGTCATTATAAGCGGATTGGGATGATAGACTTCCCATTGCAGAGTTTGCTTACAACAACTCATATCAAGTTTCTTTAGGAAAAACTCCTTTTATGGGTAACCAAGGTTGGCACCCACGGGCAGTACATTCTATTCCACAGAATCACCCTACTAGACTCTTTGAAAGTACATTTGCTTTATACCAATTGTCCGCTCAAGAAGAAATGCGTGACTTTCTATCAGAGAAACAGGATAAAATGGCAGAATACGCTAATCGTCATCGACGAGACGTATGATTCCAAAAAGGGGAGAAAGTTCTAGTCAAAACTATTCAAACCAGTACGACAAAATCGTTCGAGCCAAGAAGTCAAAATGTTTCGAACCAAGAAGACAAAATGTTTCGTACCCCTTCGCGCACAGTCTTTCAAACCAAATGGCGTAATGTTTCACACCAACTTTTATTAGAATTCAATATTCTGAAATCTTAAATCTTAAATCTGGACGACTACATCATATGGTACTACATTTGGGACAAAAGTCTTGCAGTACCAATCAAGGATCAAGTACCAATCAAGGGTAAAGAACGAATGGAACTGAACTGGTTTCCTTGTTATCCTGTATACAATAACTTGTTAGGGGTGTGCAAAACATTTTGAATTATTGGTTTGAACCATTTTGCCGCGCTGGTTTGAACTATTCTGTCTTCTTGGTTCGAATCATTTTGGCGCGCTGGTTTGCATAGCTTTGAAAAACACTGTATACTATGTTCAAGTTACAGTGTTTTTCAAAATTATTCAAACCAACGCTACAAAATTATTCAAACCAACGCTACAAAATTATTCAAACCAACGCTACAAAATTATTCAAACCAACGCGACAAAACTATTCAAACCACCA
>NLAO01002312.1:0-24302 GCA_002370835.1 Metschnikowia continentalis | reverse complement strand
CCGGCGGCTCACTCGTCGTCCTGCATATCATCGCTAGTCACCCCATGCGTGTGACTGCTTCTCTAGTTCTTATCCACGCGTTAACAGAAAGTGAGAAAGTGAGAAAGTGAGAAAGTAAGAGACCACAGCTCCCAGACCAGACCAGACCAGACCAGCTAAAAAAAAAACTGGAGTATATAATTATTATGTATACTACTATATTGAAACTGCAAAATGGACACTTCATACTACTACCATACTACCATACTACTAGGTCTACTACAATGTTTTCAAAAGTATTCAAACCAGCGTGCCAAAATGGTTCGAACCAAGAAGACAGAATGGTTCAAACCAGCACGGTAAAACAATTCAAATCACACTAGCAAAATTAATCAATTAATACAATATAAATGATTACATAACCACCCTAACAAGTTGGTTGCTATATACAGGATAACAAGGTGTAGATTATTTAACTCATCTTCCGAAACGATAGTTGCGGCACCAGGTGGACCATAGATTAACCATGGTGTGATGTCCAGTAGACAGTTACTGAGGGACACTGTCCTCATAGTCTGGTCAAGATATATTAATGCTTATGGTGTCATCAAGATATGTAAACACTTCAGGAGTAGTGTTTACAGTGTCTTTCAAAACTATTCAAACCAATAATTCAAAAAGTTTTGTACTCCTTCGCACAGTCTTTCAAACCAAATGGACAAGTTGTTGTATATAGGATAACAAGGAAACCAGTCCAGTTCAGTTCCGTCCGTTTTTCACCCTTGATTGGTACTGCAAGACTTTTGTCCCAAATGTAGTACATATGAAGCAATCGTCCAGATTTAAGATTTCAGATTCAAGATTCAGAATATTGAATTCTAATGAAAGTTGGTGTGAAACATTATACAATTTGGTTCGAAACATTTTGTCATGCTGGTTTGAATAGTTTTGAAAATCACTGTACTACATGGAGGAGTAGATGCAGGATTATCAGTGTCCAATGAAATGTTATCAGTATGAGGGCTTTTTATGGGTCTGGCTCTTGGGGGCATCTTGATATACCTCAGGCAGATGATATTTTGATTGAGTTATTCAAAAGAAGGATCTGGTCAAGATTTCCTTATACAGTGCTTTTGAAAACTATTCAAACCAGCGTGACAAAACTATTCAGACCAGCATGACAAAATGTTTCAAACCAAGAAGACAAAATGGTTCAAACCAAGAAGACAAAATGGTTCAAACCAAGAAGACAGAATGGTTCAAACTAAATGGCATAATGTTCCACACCAACTTTCATTAGAATTCAATATTCTGAAACCTTAAATCTGGACGATTGCCTCACATGTACTGTACTACATTTGGGACAGAAGTCTTGCAGTACCAATCAAGGGTGAAAAACGGACGGAACTGAACTGGTTTTATTGTTATTCTGTTTACAACAATTTGTTCATTTGGTTTCAAAGACTGTGTGAAGGCGTACGAAACATTTTGTCACGCTGGTTTGAACCATTTTGTCTTGTTGGTTCGAAACATTTTGGCGCACTGGTTTGAATACTTTTGAAAAACACTGTATCTCTGATACTTATTTTAGGACTCTGAAACTCATATAGGACTCTGATACTCACCTTAGGACTTGAACACTCGTATAGGACTCTGACACTCGTATAGGACTCTGACACTCGTATATGACTCTGAAACTCTGTACCATAGATTAACCATGGTGTGATGTCCAGTGGACAGTTACTGAAGGACACTGTTCTCATAGTCTCGTCAAGGTGTGTAAACATGTAAACACTTCGGAGTGTTTACCTGAAATGGTTACTTCAAGAGAAGAGGAAGATGTAGAGTTGTCAGTGTCCATTGAAGTATTGGTGGGTCTGGTCATTGGAACATCTTGCCCCAGACAGATGATATGCCCAGACAGATAATATGCCCCAGACAGATGATTTTCGATTCAGTTACTTAAAAGATGGATATGGTCCAGACTCCCTTATTTGGTTTGAAAGATTGTACGAAGGGGTACGAACATTTTTGAATTATTGATTTGATTAATTTTGCTAGTGTAGTTCGAACCGTTTTGCCGTGGCTCCATGTTTCCCTGAGACGGCGGTCACTCAAGTGACTGAGATCAAGTGAAGGCTCACCCCAATATAAAAGGATAAGCTCCCGCTATTCAATACCATCAAAGATATATATACCACCAAAAATACATATACCACCAAAAATATATATACCATCAAAAATGTATATACCACCAAAAGGAGGACATACCATCAAAAGAAGGACATACCACCAAAAGAAGGACATACCAAGGTGTCTCCCGACACCAGACCCACCAATATTAACTAGTGTAGAGGTACTGATGTTTACTGAGGACCTGGATTGATTCAAAACACTCAAAATTATTCAAACCAGAGCGACAAAACTATTCAAACCAAGAAGACCGAATGGTTCAAACCAAATGGCGTAATGTTTTACACAAACTTTTATTAAAATTCAATATTCTGAAATCTTAAATCTGAAATCTGAAATCTGAAATCTGAAATCTGAAATCTGAAATCTGAAATCTGAAATCTGAAATCTGAAATCTTAAATCTGGACGATTGCCTCTTATATACTACATTTGGGAGTGTTGCAAAAACCAATCAAGGGTGAAAAATGGACGGAACTCAATTGGTTTCCTTGTTATCCTGTATACAACAACTTGCTAGGGGTGTACGAAACATTTTGAATTATTGGTTTGTTTAATTCTGCCTCTATAAAGGTCTTTAAAGCTTTATGAGATAAATGTGT
This sequence comes from Metschnikowia continentalis, assembly GCA_002370835.1. Lineage (NCBI taxonomy): Eukaryota > Fungi > Ascomycota > Pichiomycetes > Serinales > Metschnikowiaceae > Metschnikowia > Metschnikowia continentalis. The sequence continues at coordinate 21,530 of NLAO01002312.1, read as the reverse complement.
GTTACTCGAGTTGCATAAAGTTACATGGAGGTTTATGAGAATTCTAATGAGAGCATTAAGAGTGCCATAAAAAAAACTTTGATGATGATTGATAGAGTTTCATGAGATATAGTCATTGCTTGATACTGTATACCATGGACTATATCCAGCATTGTGATACATGACTATTGGACTCGACTATTGATTCGACTCTGAGACAGAAAATGACTATAGAAAAGACAACAGGATACGACTCCAGACAGGGTCATGAATAAGTAACTGGCTATATAACACAAATAGTGTACAGGAGACGTGATTGAAGATAATGAGAACAGAGTGCCGCACCAGAGACTACCTTCACGGCATCAGGCGGTTGTAGTAATCATATGTGCATTTGAAGAACAGGTATATAAAGAACAGGTATATAAAGAACAGGTATATGAAGAACAGGTGGTTGTTACCGTTTTTAACATTTAAGTGCATGTGGAAAGGTCAGCAGCAGTCATGCACATTATGCGCTTTCGCAGCCCAAAGTCAATACTGACCCTCATAAATTCATGGACATGGACATGAACATGGAACAGTGAAACATATTTGAAACACAGATGAAACACAGATGAAACAAAGATGAAACAAATCTGAAACAAAGATGAAACGTATATGAAACAATGAAACACTAATACTGAAACACACATGAAACTCTGGGAACATACACTAAATAATTTACTTTGTAGAATGAATATCTTCGCTTTCCGGCATATAAGACCTTCTCACTTGAATCTCTCTCTCTCTATTTCTCGAAATTACTCCACTTTAACTTCTCCCTTCTACTACTTTTACCACTTTTCCACCACCTTAATAAACCTTCCCAAAAAAAAATATTTGACAATGTGGAGATTTGCGGCTAGAAAAAGCTTCAGACCCGTGCACCAGGCTACATGCCGTCCGGTGCTTCAAGCTTCGTTTCTTCCTCGTCTGGCCTTGGTTGTGGGCATAGCTGCTGCTGTATCTGCTGGAGCATACTATGCATCAGACCCCCGGGCGGCTGTTCATGAATATGTGGTGTGCCCTATTTTACGTGTACTTACCGATGCTGAAACGGGCCACAAGATTGGAATTGCCTTTATGAAATATGGACTTATGCCTAGATTACCTGCTAGTGCTGAGCTCGACCCTACTCTTGCTGTGGATGTGTTTGGTACCACTTTGGATTCCCCCGTGGGTTTGGCTGCTGGTTTGGATAAAGATGGAGAGGCCATTGATTCTCTCTTCAATTTGGGCTTTTCCTACGTGGAAATCGGCTCCATTACTCCATTCCCACAGCCAGGTAACCCTAAACCCCGTTTTTTCCGCTTGCCAAAGGATGATGCAGTGATTAACCGGTATGGATTTAACTCTTCGGGCCATATCAATGTCTTGGCAACCTTGGCTGCCCGTTTTCAAGGTTATTGCACGAAAAATAATGGGATTCCTGCATATAACGCCCTCCGTCAAAACCGTCTTTTAGCTATTAATCTTGGCAAGAACAAAAACGGTGATGAAGTTGAAGATTATGTTCAAGGTGTACGCCGTCTTGGTCCATATGCAGATGTTCTTGTTATTAATGTTTCTTCTCCAAATACTCCAGGACTTCGGGATTTACAGAATGAGAAGAAACTCACGGGGCTCCTAACCGCAGTGGTTGATGAACGTAAGCGTTTAAAAACAAATAAAGTTGGAAAACAAGTGCCTGTGATGGTTAAAGTGGCACCGGACTTGACTGAGCCGGAACTTGCTCTGATTGCAGCTTCAGCTAAAGCAGCACAAGTGGATGGGATTATTGTGTCGAACACGACCATTCTGAGACCAAGTACGCTTCTTACCAAATCCTCTGATTTAGTCAACCAAACGGGTGGACTTTCGGGAAAACCTTTGAAGCCCCTCTCGTTGCAAGCATTGAAAACCTTGAGAAAGCACACTAAGGATAGTAAGTTGGTGTTGGTTGGATGTGGAGGGATCTCCAGTGGAAAAGACGCATTGGAGTTTGGTAAGGCTGGTGCCACATTTGTGCAAGTGTACACGGCCTTTGCTTACAAGGGCCCCGGGTTACCGGCCAAGATCCGGGACGAGTTGGCTGCGGAGTTGAGAGCCGAGGGTAAGACCTGGCAGCAGATCATTGGCCAGGATGACTAGTTGGACTCTTTTTATAAGAGAAAGCATCCAGAGACATGACTCCATCATTACACTATTAGAGAGCATCCAGAGACAAAACTCCATCATATAGATTACTCCATTTTCTATACTCTATATGTCTTACATATCTACTATATACTACCATACGTACACATGTATGTATCTATATTGACTAAATTCTACCATTTCCAATCACGTGCGGAATCACATATGTAATCACGTGCGTCATCACGTGTAATGTCACGTGTAATGTCACATGACGCTTCGAGATACGCGAATCCTATCTGCTTATATGCAGTCACACAAAAACATAAACAAAACACGCTCGTTGCAAACCACCGCACATCTCGAGTATACTGATAACCGAGGCGTCTACCGAGCCCAGCTCAATGCCACTCTTTGCATCCACGCTCACTTATATCCCCTCAAACGCATAGTCAACTTCAGTTTCAGATTCTCGAATTAATTGTGAATTCCATTGTTTCCCAATTCACTCTCTGCCCTTCTTCAGCCTTCGCATTATACCTCACAACCTCATATTCAGATTTGGATCGGTTTGAGTTTCAGAGAAGTTTCAAAAGAGTTTCAAAGGCGTTTCAAAAGCGTTTCAAAAGCGTTTCAGAAGAGTTTCAGAAGAGTTTCATATACGTTTCATATACGTTTCAGAGTTCCAGTTCCAGATCAGTCCCTTTTGGCTCCACATCAGTACCTCAGTCACCTATACCAATCTTGTTGACCAATCTAGTTGACCAATCTGGTTGACCAATTACTGGACTAACCAAATCACCAGATCACTCGACAAACCTGATTGGCTCATTTCATTAAGCTTGCATAATGTCGGAACGGAGAAAACTGCACCGGTCTTCCGGCATATACAAGGCGTATGCCTCCAATGATGTACACTACCCTAAGGAAATCAACCCCCTCCAGACGGAAGAGAGTATGGAGCGGTGGAGACATTTGGCCGAAGGTATGAGCCAATTGGCTGTGAATGTCCTGCATTTGGCCCGGATTCATTCGGCCTTAAGTGACCATTTCAACGAATCGTTTGCCAGCTTTCTATATGGGTTGCTCATAACCATGTTCTGCAACAACTTCCCCGAGTCGCCTAACAAAGAGCTCTACGAACATAAGAGCATTAAGGGCCTCAGCCTGCGTATAGATATGCTCCAGGACCGCGTCCGTATGGCCAAGGCAAAGAACCAGCAACTTCGAGCGGAAATTGAGCGGAGAAGCAGGGAAAATCAGAGAGAGCATCGGCCAAGGGCTCTAAAATCTGCTCAAAAGGATCTAAAGGAGTCTCGTTTGGGCCTAAGAGACCTCAGAGAGTCTCGCTTCGAAACTCCCACTAGACGGAACCCATTATTCCAGAAACCACCTCCCAAAACGTCTCTACTCCAAAGTCAAAGCTCTCTGATCCAAAGACCAACTACTACAATTCCAAGACTGAGTTCTCTGATTCAAAGACCAAGTGCTATGAAGTTGGGCGAGTCCTTAAAGGCCCAGAAAGTCTCCGTGGCCCATGATGATACCTACTCCACCAACGACTCGTTCTTGGAGACTCCCAGTGCAGACCCCAACTTGGACCAGCCTCCTCGGTACATGCGGGGTCTTTTCGATAAGTCTGCATCTTCCAATATGAAGAATACCCAGAAACGGGTTCCTTTGGGCAAACCCAATCGCGTGCAGAAACCATCGGGCAGTGCTGCACAGAGAGCCCAAAGAGCCCGCCAAAGCCGTCTAAATACAAGGCCTCCATTCAGATAGACCAACTATTTATGGAACTTAATACCTTTATACATCTTTTCAGGTGTATTTACGTTCCTAACACCTGTTGCAATGTGTATCATAAGATACTAATAAGTCAAATTGGGTTGCTGTGAGAGGAAGAAAGCATGGAAACATAGGAAACATTCAAGGACTGGGATGAGACCTCCATAAAGTATGGTTCACGGGCTCCAGTTGATTTGAGTTAATGCAGAATATTGATATGTTCTTTCCAAGAATTGCAATACTTAATGGTGCTTCTTCGGAATTCTTGCTGTCCAAGAACTGTTGTTCCTTTCAAGAATTTCGATTGTCCAAGAACTGTTGTTCCTTTGAAGAATTTCGATTTTCCAAGAATTGTTGTTCCTTTCAAGAATTTCGATTTTCCAAGAATTGTTGTTCCTTTCAAAAATTTCGATTTTTCAGGAATTCAATACCGTTCTGATCCAGAACTCTTACGGTTTCCAGAAACTTTGTTCTATTCCATGAGTTCTTAGTATTTTTTCCAGAAGTCTACTGCTTTCTTCCAGGAATCGCTGTTCCATTCCAAGAATTTCTGCTGTTGTCTTTTTAAAACGGCAACTGATACGATTAAAGAAGCTCTGATGGTGTCCTTCACCTTCTCCTCACCAGTCATAATGCATACACATACAAACCTTTCATTGGCCACAGCTTTCAAACATACAAAAGAGATATTCAACGGCATCATGATATTTCTTCCACTTTCTACCACAACAATCTTCACTGGAACTGATGGAATTCTCCTGGACAAGATGTGATGCAATATTCACTTGAGCCTCTGGCTTAATAGAAATACTCGGGAATTTCACAACATTCCGAAAAAACTCAACTTCAATTCGTGTTAACCTTTACTTATCACGTTTAGCGTGAACTTTTCTGCAACTTCATTGATGTGTCATTGATGTGTTATTGATGTGTTATTGATGTGTCATTTATGTGTCATTTACATGTCATTTATGTGTCATTGACGTGTCATTTATGTGTCATTGATGTGTTAATGAGGTGTCATTGATTTGTCATTTATGTGTCATTTATATGTCATTGATGTGTATTTGATGATTTGGGCCCATACCGTTGTCCAAGAGCTGCTTCCTCGACATGGCAATCTGCAGAATAACAGAATGCACCAATGAACCAATGACCCAGAAAAAGAATTTAGTGAAGAAGTACGCTTAAGTTGGTTTTGGAATATAAAGAACCAGTCTTTAGACTAAATTCGGACAAGCAAATAGAAGTCAGCATTGGAGATTTTAAGAAGGAAAAAAGGTTGAAGCTAATGAAGAGTCTTGGATTTTTTTTTAAGTCATAGTTAGATGACATTGTTTTCCGAATAATCCTTATTCATCATCATCTTTTTCTGCTCATGCTGCTCCCTTAATAGGTACCCAGTGATTAAAGTCACGCAGTGATTAATCACATCATACAAGAATAACCACATACCAGTGGAACACACCAGTGGAACACACCAGTGCAACACACCAGTGGAACACACCAGTGGAACACACCAGGGCAACACACCAGTTCAACCACGCACCAGTGCAACCACATACCAGTGCAACCACATACCAGTGCAACACACCAGTGTTTATATATTAATCAATACCACATTAGACCAACATACTTCATGTCAGTAGATCATAATAAAACTTTCAACAACAGATCGGATCTCTTGGTTCTCGTATCCATGAAGAACGTAACGAATTATCATAAGTCTTACGGGTGTAATCATGAGTTGTAAATGTGAATCATTCATTTTGAACGCACTCATAATATATTGAGTATGTTAATAAAGGTTATAAAAAATATCCTTCAAATTATCCCCCCCTGCTTGGCAGGGTCTGATTATATCCCCGGCTACGCCGAGAATAAATTATATAATGATGTTAGATGCNGATTATATCCCCGGCTACGCCGAGAATAAATTATATAATGATGTTAGATGCTATGTTAGATCCGCCATAGGCAGGACCCTGCCTATGAAGGTATTATGAAGCCTCTCAGTCCGATTGTTACAATGGTGATACGGCGTTTGGACATCTATGCACGAAGTGCTCCGATGGCTCCGTTTATTTACTCTGGAACAATGTTTACCCATTGTTCTGGTAGAGAGTTTTCTGGTAACACGTTTCTCTCAAAGTTATATAAACCACCTCGGGTTCCTCTCTTGAGGAACCATCAACGAATATAAGAAGCTAGGCATAAATGTATTAAAGAACATAACATGCTACATGTAATGGTTTTCAACATATAGGTATGCTCTGTAGAAGTGGTGAACTTTGTAATAATAAAGTTAAAAAAAATAATGTTGGTTTAAAGGATAGTATTAATGATTGATATATGTTTATAACAGAAAATATTATGAAACATCTTGAAACTATTAAAGATGATCCTGAAGCTATTAAAATATCTCAAAGTAATATCCATAGAGATATGATTAGAAAATGTATTATAATTATATACTTTAAATGCTAGTAGCCTTACTATGCTTCATGAAATTTTAAAAGTTTTTGTTAAGAAAGATGATTTATATTACTATAATAATGATAAATCTATTAATTATTCTTATAAGGAAATAATGTATTTAGTGTCAAAAATACAATATATTATTAACTTGATCCCGTACATACCTCACCAGTTTAAGGTACGATTAAGGTCAAGATAACCTAGAGACCCACTTGAAGGACCTCAACATGTTCTGGGACTTTGGTTAACAACGAGGAGTCTTTCCACCAGGTCACCACTTTATTCTGACCGTAGTACCTCGGGATCCTACAGAGAAATGAACGGTTACTCCGGTGACATATACAAGTGGTCCACCAAGATGTCCACCAAGTAGTCCACCAAGAATGTACACCAAGAATGTCCACCACGAATGTCCACCAAGGATGTCCACCACGAATGTCCACCAAGGATGTCCACCACGAATGTCCACCAAGTAGTCCACCAAGTAGTCCACCACGAATGTCCACCAAGGACGGCAAGTGGGTGTACGTTCAATCTACTGCTCGCGCTGCCCCTGACAAACATCCCTTTAAAAAGGGACACCCCAAAAGGGAGGGGGGGGGGGGGGGGGGGGGGGGGGGGGGTGCTGCTGGGAACTCGGGCCTGAATACGTCGACTAATCGAGGCAAATCTGGTGGTAAGTCTAAAAGATCCTTTCACAAGATTGATCCTCAAAGCAAAGCCACATGAGTTTGGAAAACTGATAATCAAGAGCGACTTGCAATTGATTGATAGATGATTCACTGCCGGAGAAGGAGGCAGCAAAGCCCTCAGGAGTAGTGCGGCAGTAGATGCCGTGTGCATTGGAGAGGGACGAGAAATATCTTATCACCAGATAGTAAAGATCGGGCGTTCTGGTGCCTTTAACAAAATTAAGCTGGACAGGAATAATCTCTTTATAATCTTTTAAGCTCAAAACCAGATCCACCAAAACCTTCTCGTAGTGATAATGAGAATCACACTACTTCTGAAGTGAACACTTCTCTGAGATCCATATCCTACAGCAGGAAGGGCCCTCTGGATCTTGAACCATGGTTACTCTACGGGCCGCCTGATTCCCCAGCATTTCTGGCTGATATGGAATTATTTATCAGTAACAAAGGTATCAAGACCTTGACCAACGAGGAGGCTGGTGATGTTGCCGGCTTTAACCCAGACCACGGCCAAGAGGACTTGTTTAAGGAAATTACTAAGGGCAACTACCAATCTTGGACTTGGTACATTCAAACCATGACTGCTGAACAAACCATGACTGCTGAACAAACCATGACTGCTGAACAAACCAAGGCTGCTAAACAAACCAAGGCTGTAGAGTTGTGAATTTGGTTATTTAATGACAGTATGATTTCAGTGGACTGCTCCACTGTGTAGTTTAAATTGGCATGGTGACCCTAGATCCAACATTAATCTATACTTGACTATACTTCACATGTTAGATCCGCCATAGGCCGGAGTCAGCCTGTTCCGATTCAGCACCTTAACCGTGATTCAGTAGACATTTCAGAAACACTCAATCGCGTATACACGGCAGCGATCGCAGCTTACCAGGCCTCGTTCGAGAAAGCTAAGACTTATTTCGATCGGAAACATAAGGATGTGAGTTTCCACGCAGGACAACAAGTCTATGTCGAATTGAACCGTCTCACCGGCTTTCCAGATGCTAGGAATTCCCTAATTTCACCAAAACTCCGCTCGAAGTTCGCAGGACCATTTGAAATTGCAAAAGTTGAATCACCGGTAAATTACCAGCTCGTGATGCCCCCGCAATATAAAGGCAGCAAGGTTTTCCACATTAGCCAGCTACGCCTACTGAAGACAATTCCTGAAGAGTACTTTACTCCACTCCCTACCGACGTCAGCCTCAAACGTTATAAGGACGGATCCGAACTAGTCGAGGTAGAAGAGATCACAGGACATAAAAGGGTAAGCCGCGGCTATAATCTAACGGTTCGATGCAAACCATCAGCCAAACACCCAAAGGGCGAAATCATTACGGTACGAGCTGTAGATTTGAAATCAACCGCTTCCCAACGTTACCGAGAATACGCTCAAAAACATGGCCTTCCAATGCCCGATAAATCGACATCGAGGCTAGGGGGGGATGTTAGATCCGCCATAGGCCGGACTCTGTCTATGAAGGTATTATGAAGCCTCTCAGTCCGTTGTTACTATGAACATTGCAAATGCCGTGTCACGGCGTTCCGGCCATCACGGTAGTTTGTGATTATTGGACCCTTTTGTTTACTCTGGAGCAATGTTTACCCATTTGTTCTGGTGGAGAGTTTTTCGGTGATGCGTTTCTCTCGAAGTTATATAAACCGCTTCGGTTCCTCCCTTGAAGAACCATCAACGAATACAAGTTTAGGTTGAACACGTTATAAAGAACATAATATCACATAATTGACTACATTTAACTATACCTGGTTCTACTTGGGTGTACCTGGCTCTACTTGGGTGTACTTCACTATGCTTGACTATACTTCACATACTTTACTACGTTTAACTATACTTGACTATACTTGGCTGTACTTGGCTGTACTTGGCTGTACTTGGCTCTACTTGACTACACTTGGCTGTACTTCACATACTTGACTGTATTTCACATACTTGACTGTATTTCACATACTTGACTGTATTTCACATACTTGACTATACTTCACATACTTGACTATACTTCACTATGCTTGTCTATACTTGAGGTACTTATAAAAAAACTCTGATGGTTGGTCAGGCAATATGTGATGATGGTTGACTTTCGGGTTTACTGCCTTGCCTCGCTCAACAATCGACCGTATTAGAACTGGTACGGACTTCGGGAATCTGATTGTCTAATTAAAACATAGCATTGCGATGCTCCCAAAGGACCTTGACGCAATGTGATTTCTGCCCAGTGGTCTGAATGTCAAAGTGAAGAAATTTAATCAGAAAGTCACATACAAAAACCACATACAAATCACTTTATATCGTGTAAGAGAGTGTCTTATTGGATCTGATAAAATTAGAACCTCAGTCATTCCTGAAGAAAACCCAAATTTCAACTTTCCGGTACTTTTCAACCTCCTAAAGAAACTCATGCCAGTAAATTCAAGGAGGAAATTAAATTCTCAACCTCACTAGATACCCTTCCAGAACGATTCGCATGGATCTTTGCCAAGGCTTTTTTTAACACACCACTTCGCTTTTCTTTTCTTCCAAAATCATAAGCCCCGTCACTAGAAACGTTTTCACATATACGAGCGAAAATTCTATGGGTAAGGAGTCCAAAACACGGTTCATAGCGAATCTTTGTGTGCCAAAAGTGTCCATAAGATGCATCACCGCATAATTTCGCTGGTTCTTGTTACTGAGCTGGAAATAAAAATTGAAAATGGATTCAAATCGAAATGAATCATCATTCTCATCGATAAGTGATTTCTCCACGTTGCTTGTATAAGAAGAATTGGGCATTGAGATATGGGCGGTACTGCATACTGTACTGCCCACAGTGCTCTGCTTTGGTGTAGTCTTCAATGGCAAGAAAATAACCCACATTATTTGAGTTTTTGGCGTATGCTGCATTTAGATAAGACGATTCTGGGCCCTGATTCCGGAACTTTTTTTGGATGTCGTGGGTAAACGGCGGGAGTAACTATTACTCTCTTAAGGTAGCCAAACTAGATGGATTACGAGAGGACATTCCTCACATGAGGGCACGAGAGTGTTCGGTATGTGGTACCATGAAAGCAGTGCATCGAAAACCAAAGCAATCCAAATGGAACACGAGAGTGACTCACCCGTTACAAGTGATACAAGTGATACAAGTGATACAAGTGATACAAGTGATATATGTGGATATATGTGGACCAATAGGGGTGGGCTCATGATGGTACGAACTACTTCCTAACCATCGTTGATAATTTCACAAGATATATGGATGCAATCCTTATCCGACTGAAAAATGACGCGACATTCTGGATGGGATCAAGGCTCTTTACAAGGCAGTGAGCAAAGGGCGCGAACACTTGCAGCTCACTTTTGAAGAGGTGAGTCTACAATTTGCAACTCATATGTCTGAGTCTCCTGATAATGATTACGACATTTACAATGAATAAATGACATTGGCTAATTCTAATATGTCTAATTCGTAAGGCAAAAAAATCCTGTAGTCAAAACCCATTTTTATAGGAAATGAGAGTCCATTTATTTCCTTTAAACTCATTTATTTCCTTTAAACTCATTTATTTCCTTTAAACTCCACTCTTTTTCCTTTAAACTCTACATTTTTTCCTTAAACTCCATTTATTCCCCTTAAAAGCATTTAATGTTCAAATAATTCTTTATGTTATGTTTTTTAATACATTTATGCCTAGCTTCTTATATTCGTTGTTGGTTCCTCAAAGAGAGGAACCGAAGCGGTTTATATAACTTTGAGAGAAACGCGTCACCGAAAAACTCTCCACCAGAACAATGGGTAAACATTGCTCCAGAGTAAATAAACGGAGCCATCGGAGCACTTCATGCATAGATGTCCAAACGCCGTATCACCTTTGTAACAATCGGACTCAGAGGCTTCATAATACCTGCCAATGGTGGCTCTAACACTTTATTACAGGCTTTAACTGCTACAATTAAAAAATGCTTTGTATACTTGTAGTCGTTAACAAACGTAAAATATAAATTGTTATTTTGATATGCTATATTTTAAACTCCGGTTTAGGCAGGAAGTCTGGTTACTATGTTCATTAGTCGATGATTCTTCTTAGGAAGGAATCTGAGGTACTTAAATACTTTTAGAGGAGAGGGCGTGCGACTTAGCACGAGATTAATAGCGATGAACGACATCCTAACATCGTACAATGTTGAGCCGCGGGGTCTTGAAGTGGCCATGGTTAGGATTAGACAGTATAGGAAGATAGTATAGGAAGACAGTGTAGGAAGAGTGTGTAGGATTAGAAAGTGTAGGATTAGACAGTGTAGGAAGACAGTCTACGATTAGACAGTGCAGAAAGACAGTGTAGGAAGACAGTGTAGGTTCAAAATACCTCAATAGGTAGGGTACTGCCTATGGAGGATCTAACAGTGATAGAATGAACTGATACTATACCTCTAAGTGATACTATACAGTGATAGTTCAAGTTGATCCTAAGTGATGGTCCAAGTTGATCCTAAGTGATGGTCCAAGGCTATACTATAAAGTGAAACTCCAAGATTATACTCCAAGGTGATAATCCTAAGTGTGATACTTTAAGGTGATACTAGAACTGATCTAGAACTGATACTAAATGATACCATAGAGTAATACTCCAAGGTGATATTCTCAATAGTCTGTGGACCCTGTGGATGTCAGTCGACCTGAGAGACCCGCAAGGAATTGTAGATTTTATCTTTTTGAGTTTATAAGGAACAGGGTTTATTCACCAACAGGGTTTATTCACCAACAGGGTTTATTCACCAACAAAGGGTGGCAGGCTCACAATTGGTCCGTCATTGTAGGTTCAATTAATGGACGACTCGTGTGAGACACGTATTGCTTGATTCGAGTTACTTCTGGTACTCTGTTTAGTATGTTTTTTTGTTGGTTATTCCTCAGAAGGAATCTGAGCCATTTAAGTATTTCACAACGGCATCGCCTAGTCAACGGGTGTTGCTAGGTGCAAACGGGGAAAACTCTCCACATTCCATCCTGGCACCTCGGGTTTATCACATTCCCTTTTGGTTGTACAATGATGGTGGAGGAGTGGCACAAAGGAATGGTCATTGCTAAGATTAGACAGCGTAGGCTTAAAATACCTCAATAGGTAGAGCATTAGGTATGATCCTTGTAATTCTCGGAAATAATGACTATTATGGCCAGAAACTTCAAGTCCACCTTTATCCTGGAGTTCCAAAACCCCAAAGTTCCCAAAAACACCCAGCCATTTCCATTCATTTGTCTATTCCTTGAGCTTAAGAAGAAGCTCGTACTTGACCTGCAGAACAGATTTTTGCTGCTGCAGAGCCATCACCAAGAGGTAGTCCCGGTTCAAAAGCAGGTTCATGATCTGGTCCCGCCGGAGCTGCTCGTGGTACCCCAACCGTTTCTCCATCTCACTTATATCGTCTCTGGTGTTGGTACCAAGTAGTATCTGTAACAATAGTAACAAGTACTAATGTTGTATGAGGCGTCCTTTGTCTCGTAGTCCTTAGTATCAAGTCCGCAGTATCAAGTCCTTAGTATCAAGTCCTCAGTACCAAGTCCTCAGTATCAAGTCCTCAGTATCGTAATCCTATAGTACCTGTAGTAACAAGTAATGCTATAGTCTCAGTCTTTATAGTGACCAGCAGTAAAATGTAGTGACCAGTAATGGACTATCGTATCAGATCTATAGTTTGAGTAGTCACCAGCAGTCCAATAGTATTCAAAAAAGACCAGGACTAGTCTATGGTCTGTAGTCTGTGGTCTATGGTCTATGGTCTGTAGAATCTTCACCAGTATAGCCCAGAGTATCTCGAGTATTGATAATCTGAAGTAGCCAGTAGTCTCAGTATCTTCGTCTATAGTATCTGTAGTCCTGTAGTTTGGTCCTGTATCTTGGTCCTGTATCTTGGTCCTGTAGTTTGGTCCTGTAGTTTGGTCCTGTAGTTTGGTCCTATAGTATCAATAGCCTATAGTAATAAGTATCGCAGTTTCTCAGTAACTATAGTAATTCGGTGTTCCAGGTCAACTACCGTCAATCTGTAGCCCTATAGGAATTGTAATCCGAATTATAGTAGTCAGTAGTACGAGTAAGCAGAACCAACGTAGTCTTTAATATCTATCCCAATCAGTCTTTTTCAAAGTATCCAAATCCACCAACAATATCAATCTAGAGTTCTATAGCCAGTGGTACTTTAGTCCTGTAGTCTATAGTGTTCAACAATAGCTATAGTGTCTATAGTCCTGTAGTCTATAGTAGTTGGTAATAGCTGTAGTGTAGCAATAACCAGTACTATAGTCCTAGTGTAAGATCCGAAACAACCAGTAGTCGATAGTGTCCAGTATATACACAGTAGTATATGTGACTATAGTAATCAGTGGTAACCCGATCTATAGTGTCTATAGTAGTCAGTAACAGCCAGTGCTATAATCCTATAGAAGTAAGTAGTCAGCAACCAATGTCAATAGTCCAAGATGTGTAATCCAGTATAGTATCACCAGTGATAATCAGTAGTATATAGCACTCAGTGGTAACCAATGTCTATAGTCTTAGATATAGATCGAAGTAGCCAGTAGTATATACAGTAGTATATAGTAATCGGTATCTATAGTAACCAGTGTAAGTAGCCAGCAGTCAGTAGATATAGTGACGAGTAATAAGTAGCCAGTAGTAAGTCACCAGTAGTAAGTAATCAGTAGTAAGTAATTAGTAGTATGTAATCAGTAGTAAGTCACCAGTAGTAAGTAATCAGTATCTATAGTAACCAGTAGTAATTGATCAGTAGTAATTGACCAGCAGTAATTGACCAGCAGTAAGTAGCCAGCAGTAAGTAACCAGTAGTATATAAAAGCCAGCAGTCAGTGACCAGTAGTCAGTATCTATGGTGACCAGTAGTAGATAAGATCCAGTAGTTTAAAGTGACTATGGTGACCAGCAATATATAGTAGTCAGTAATAGTAGCCAGTAATAACCAGTGATAACCAGTGATAACCAGTAATAACCAGTGACAAGTAGTGATAACCAGTGATAACCAGTGACAAGTAGTGATAACCAGTGATAACCAGTGACAAGTAGTGATAACCAGTGACAAGTAGTGATAACCAGTGACAAGTAGTGATAACCAGTGACAAGTAGTGATAACCAGTAATAACCAATAGGCTATAGTAACCAGTAGTGTCAGTAGGTTATAGTGACTGCAGGTGGTGCGAAGCCATACACGTGCTCAGTGAGCAGACCAAGTGCACCAACCACTCGCACCCATACACCAGACTCAAACCACCAACAACCAACAACTAACCAGTCCAAAACTACACCCATGAGCGAAATACTGGCCGAGGAAAAGAGACGCATTTTGAGGGAGCGTAGACAGGCCAAGTTGGCACATGGAAATGCATCTAGTCGGTTGAACCAAATCCTTAACAATGGGTCTGTTCCCGAATCTCCAGCAGAGAAAACACACCAGGGAGAACCAAATACTGGAGAAACAGAAAATGGTCAAAGTGGACCCACCAAAATTACCCAAATAGGAACGGGAATTACCCAAATAGGAAATGAAGCAGGAAATGCCCCAAATTCGCCTACTTCTCCGGAACCCGTTGCAATCTCCACTGCTACTGATATTGGAGTGAACAGTTCACCCGAAACTGTGAGAACAGTTGAACCAGAACAAGATCAAAAAGTGAATTTAAGTCCTACGAATTTAGGTCTGAACTCCGTGAACTTGGGCCTGAACTCTCTTAATTTGGGCCTGAACTCTCTTAATTTGGGCCTGAATTCCTTGAATACTTCAAATTTAAATTCTTCAAATTCGAACTTGAATCTGAATTCTGATCATGACGATCCGGAGGGTCCAGATATCTCATCCGTTTCACACCCAACTCGAGTTTCGGACCCCGAAGAATTGGATATGGACACATTATTAAAACAAATCTTCAGTGGTTCCAATAGTCAAAATGGAACACAAGCCGAAACTGGCGATTTTTTTGCAAATATGATGAAAGCAGTGGGTGAAAATGCTGATATTTCTGGGGATCCTGCATACAATCCAGCCCAACCTAATATGGTGGCTTACCAACAATACCAGCAAAAACAGCTTGATGCACGGTTTACCTTGATTCGCCTTATGACTCATGTGTCTATTTTCGCCTACCATTACTATACTCAGCCATCGTTCCGTTCATCTGCTTATGCCTATATCCGGACCCAAACCACCATGTCCTGCACTTACTCCCGCTCCTTCGTCTCCGCCGAAATCGCCTTTGTTTCCGCCTACTATTACTTAATGTCTTCCAAGGGTCTTTTAAGCGTGGCCTCTTCCAATAACTTGATTTCCAAGCTTTTGTCCATGGCTTCTGCGGTGTTTCCTCCTGCCAATGCTTACCAGCCTCTAGTGAATACACTTTTGGTGTACTGGGGTGGCGCTTCTATTGTGATAAGTGATCTTCTGCTTGTGGTGTTGATGTTTGGTCTTGTCAGTATATTCCTGTAAGTTCCGATGCAGAATTCATAATGATTTCACTTATAAAGAAGTGTTACTGATGTTTCATACGTGTTTCATGTTCATCTGTTTCATGTTTCAACTGTTTCATGTTTCATTTGTTTCATGTTTCAACTGTTTCATGTTTCATTTGTTTCATGTTTCATCTTTGTTTCATTGGTGTTCATGTACATCTTTTTCTGTTTCTGTCTCTGTACAGAATCCACTGACTATAGATTAATAGTTACACATTTCTCATAACAGAACGAAAATAACATTTATACTTCTAATCCTCTACATCAACTAATACAAACGTCTTATTTTTCTGTCGATGTGGTTAATTAGTTCTTGTGCTTATATGCAGGACCATAGTATTTTTAACTGTTCTAACCTTCACTATTCTCTTACTTGTATAAAAAGCATGATAGTTTTTCTCATTTAAGCTTCCTGAACTCGTGAATATGTTGGTTGGTTAGTTTTGATCACAATTCATGTACACGTCACGTGATTTCTCTCTTCTCATGTCCCAAATAGGCAATTCCGGGGCTTATATCCAGTTCCGACCTATTGACTTAGGTCATTTCATCCTGCCCCCTGAAATTTCCTTTGAAAAAATTTAAATATTTTTCAGTTTTTCCGAGTTTCGTCGCTAACATATCTGCTTTAGAACTTTATAGCTTTTGTGTGGAGGCAATTACCGAATGTATTTATTGTGCACGTGCATATCACGTGACCTCTGCCAATTCCGGGGGTTCATGTTCCAGCCCCAGAAAGCCTTAGATATTAAGTAACTGAATCAATGAATACCATAGACTCCCAATCCAGACATGCGTCTAAGAAAAATACTTCATTTTGATTAGTGAGGATGTTACAGCTTAGGGTGTGATATATACAGGATAGCTTATTTGCCATGATAATATATACAGATCTAAATGTTCTTGGCCATGTCTTTCTTCTTGGCAGCAATGACTTTTTCTGCACTGCCAAGGCCTCGTTTCTTATAGAACATAAGAGCCAATAGAACCGTGCTGGCAATCGAAACACCAAACCACGTGATCAAGTACTGGAAGTGGTTGTTGGTGAAGGTCACCTTTGGCACGGCCGCGATGGGTACACCTTTCTGGATGAACTCCGATTCCTGCCATTCCAAAGTGGAGTCTTCAGTGGATGTTGGCAAGTGGTCCAGGCTTTGCTTTGGACTTGTTTTGAAAAACCAGCGGCCTTTCGACTCTTCCTCTTTTTTCTTATACTCCTCCGGTCCCATCCATTCCGGTTGGTCTTTCAACGAGTACATCATTTGAGCATAAACAGGCAAAGAGCCGGACTGCTCGGCCATGGCCTCCACATCCGGAACGAAGAAGAGCCTCGAGCCCTCCTCGTGGTCGTACTGCAAATACGACTTCTGGGGCATGCACCGGAGCATTCCCAGGATGGTGATTTCACCCTGAGGCATGGCCAAATGCGACAAGTAACCCTTGCTACGAGTGTGAGGAATCACATGATCCTTATCGATCCATCCCCGTTCAATCAAAATGGGCTTGCCGCCGTCGCTTCTTATAAAGGGCGATACCACCAAGTACCCGAGCTCTCCGTTGCGGAGTCTGGGTCCCAAGAACATTTCTTGATCATAATTGAAGGTTCCACGGACTTTGAAGCGCCGGAACTCAAAATCCTTGATCATCGAAGGATCGATCTCGGCGGGGAGCCCATCGAGCGGTTCTGCGGCTAGCATATGTTCCGATCTCTTGATAAGGTTGACCTTCCACCGCAACCGCTTTACTTGCCAGCATCCCAAGCCAAAACTTATCACTGGCATGGCAATCATGAGACCAAACATCACCTTTCGGAAGATAGGTGACTTAGCTTGGTTTTCTGCTCTGGCGAGATTGGTCACCGAAGACTTGATGGGCTTCCAGTCCATATTGAGCGTCTTGACGCCCCTTTTGGGAATCACCCTCCCTGCAAACTTGTGTGTAAACATGCGTTTGTATACACTAGTGCAGTGCAGCTATATGTTGCTTCAACTTGTTGTATGGCCAAGATTGGCTGTAAGAATAGGGTGGTGATGTAGCGGCGCGCATTGGGGGGTCCGCGCATATTTATACAGACTGTATTTGTGTTTGTGATCGCCCCTGAGCGCTTTTGCAGCCATGCTCCTTTCGTCTATAAAAGAGCGCCTCCCCCTTGTATTTCCCTTCTTTTCCCACACCATTTTCAGCCCCCTCCTTTTGTGATTCTTTTCAATTTCTCTCTTCTTTTCAATGTCCTTCCTGAGCTCTTGCATGGATTAACTACTCCTCTGTTTTGCGATTATTTCGGTAGTGAGTTTTATACCAAAGCCGAAGATTTGTATATTCAGAGAAGATATTAAGACATGTCTGATTGATTAACTGACAGAGATTTGGAGTTTTGCAATGTCTGGATTATGGACGATTGGTGGGGGTGTTGGAGTTGGTGGCAGTTGGAGCGGTTGGGGAAATGGAAATGGCAGCATCTCGAGGTCGTGCCGAGAACAATACACTGAGATTTTAGTGTGCACACCCCCGATGATGCGCTCCGAAAAAAACTTCTCAAGTCTTCTCAGTTGCACCTCTTCTATTAACTACAATGGGCGGTCTCGACTATCTTCTTTTCGAAGAAGCCACTGGTTTCGCCATTTTCAAAGTTTTGATCCAGCAGGATGACATCTCTGTGAGACTGAAGGAAGTCCAAGAAGCTTCTCTGGACTTTTCCAAGTTCTCCAAGATGGTGGAGCTTGTGTCGTTTGCTCCTTTCAAGGGTGCTGCACAAGCCTTGGAAAACGCCAACGACATTTCTGAGGGTTTGGTCAGTGACTACTTGAAGTCTGTTTTGGAATTGAACCTCCCAAAGCCTTCCAAGAAGGACAGAGTCACCTTGGGTGTTTCCGATAAGAACTTGGGTCCATCCATCAAGGAATACTTCCCATACGTGGACTGTATCTCCAACGAAGTTGCCCAGGACTTCTTGAGAGGTATCCGTGTCCACGGCTCCCGTCTTTTTAAAGACTTGCAGGAGGGAGACATTGAGAGAGCCCAGTTGGGATTGGGACACGCCTTCTCCAGAGCCAAGGTGAAGTTTTCCGTGCAAAAGAACGACAACCACATCATCCAGGCTATTGCTCTTTTAGACCAGTTGGACAAGGACATCAACACCTTCTCCATGAGAGTCAAGGAGTGGTACGGATGGCACTTCCCAGAGTTGGCCAAGATTGTCCCTGACAACTACACTTATGCCAGACTTGCGCTTTTGATTAAGGATAAGGCCAACTTGACTGACGAGGACGTGCATGACGTGGCAGCTTTGTTCAACGACGACTCGGCCATTGCCCAAAGAATCATCGACAACGCCAAGATCTCCATGGGTCAAGATATCTCCGAGCTAGATATGCTCAACGTGTCGACGTTTGCCGAGAGAGTGGTGTCGATTTCCGAGTACAGAACCAAGTTGTATCAATACTTGACGGACAAGATGCACACGGTTGCACCCAACTTGTCGACGTTGATTGGAGAGGTTGTGGGAGCCAGATTGATCTCGCACGCCGGATCTTTGACCAACTTGTCTAAGCAAGCCGCTTCTACGGTGCAAATTTTGGGGGCCGAAAAGGCGTTGTTCAGAGCGTTGAAGACCAAGGGTAACACACCAAAGTACGGGTTGATCTACCACTCGTCGTTTATTGGCAAGGCGTCGACCAAGAACAAGGGAAGAATCTCCAGATACTTGGCCAACAAGTGTTCGATTGCTTCTAGAATCGACAACTACTCTGACGAGCCCACCACGGCTTTCGGTCAGATATTGAAGAAGCAGGTTGAGGACAGATTGAACTTCTACGACACCGGATCTGCGCCAATGAAGAATTCTGATGCCATCAAGGAAGCTTTGGCTTTGGTCGGAGACTCCATGGATATTGTGGACGAGGAGGAGCCAGTTGCCGGGGAGCCAAAGGAGAAGAAGGACAAGAAGGAGAAGAAGGAAAAGAAAGAAAAGAAGGAAAAGAAGGACAAGGAAGAGAAGAAGGAAAAGAAGGAAAAGAAAGAGAAGAAGGACAAGAAGCGCAAGGCCGATGACGACGAGTCGCCAAAGAAGAAGAAGAAAAAGTCTAAGGACTAGACCCATCATTCTATAGCATGTAAATGAATCGATATTGTAATACGTCATGGCATGCACCATTTATTAATGGTTTGTGAGAATTTCCGAAGTGGTTTGTGGTATTCTCGATTGATTTGTGATATTATGAATTATGCGCAATTTATCATAAAATAAAGTCCACCAAAAAAAACATCTATTACTAAACAAAACATCAATTACTACAAACAGACAAACACCATTAATTCAATCCAATTGAAGCAATATATAAAGGAGTAGTAGTATAGTAATATAGTATTACGGTATATTCCTAAGGTATAGCACTAAGATACAATAGTATAAGAGGAGCAAAAGGCCCCGTATTAGCTCCTTGGTCTTGTAAGGTACAACCTACATATCCCTGTATATTAATATCTACTAAAACACAAGTTGAAACATTCTAAGCAAGCTGAAATTGTAGAAGACATCCCAGCGCGTCAAAATGTTTTAAACCAAGAAGACAGAATGGTTCAAACCAGCGCAGCAAACCGATTCAAACCACAATAGCAAAATTAAACAAACCAATACAATATAAATGATTACATAACTCCTAAAAATTTGTTGTATACAGGATAACAAGGTGTAGATTATTTAAAGCATCTTCCGCAACGATAGTTGCGGTACCAGGTGGGGGTGGACCATAGATTAACCATGGTGTGATGTCCAGTGGACTGTTGCTGAGGGACACTGTCCTCATAGTCTCGTCAAGGTATGTAAACACTTCGGATAAACACTTCGGGTAAACACTTCGGATAAACACTTCGGGTAAACACTTCGGGTAAACACTTCGGGTAAACACTTCAGGGGTGTTTATTTCAAGAGAAGAGGAAGATAAAGAGTTATCAGTGTCCATTGAAGTATTGGTGGGTCTGGTGTTTGGAGGCATCTTGCCCCAGACAGATGATATGCCCCAGACAGATGATATTTGATTCAGTTACTTAAAAGATGGATAAGGTCCAGACTCCCTTATATATGTGGGAGGTCTACCTTCACGGCACCAGGCGGTTGTAGTAACCATAGGTTCATATGAAGAACAGGTTCATATGAAGAACAGGTGCATATGAAGAGCAGGTGCATATGAAGAGCAGGTGGTTGTTACTGTTTTTCAACACAAGGAAACCAGTTCAGTTTCAGTTTCGTCCGTTTTTCACCCTTGATTGATACTGCAAGACTTCTGTCCCAAATAAAGTACCATATGAGGCAATCGTCCAGATTTAAGATTTCAGATTTAAGATTCCAGAATATTGAATTTGAATAAAAGTTGGTGTGAAACATTACGCCATTTGGTTTGGAAGACTGTTCG
The DNA here is from genome assembly GCA_002370835.1 of Metschnikowia continentalis. Taxonomy (NCBI): domain Eukaryota; kingdom Fungi; phylum Ascomycota; class Pichiomycetes; order Serinales; family Metschnikowiaceae; genus Metschnikowia; species Metschnikowia continentalis. The sequence goes on along the minus strand of NLAO01002312.1, from coordinate 511 downwards.
AAGGGGTAAGAAACTTTTTGAATTATTGGTTTGTTTAATTTTGCTAAAGTGGATTGAATGGCTTTGCAGAGCTGGTTTGAATAGTTTTGAAAAATACTGTATCCTTGAAATGCTGGTTTATGAAAAGAAAGCCCACCCCCTAAATGCAAAGAGACCAGCTTTGTACCATGGTGACTGAGTAGGTGGTATTCTGGACTGGCCATTGTCAGATTAGACGGCGTAGACTTCATGTTACTTGTATGGGTAGTGCCCTGCCCATAGGATAAAACTTGATACGAAGTACCTTGACTCCGTACATGATAAGTGCATGTTGATAGATCACGTGTAACTCCTCAAGTATTTACGTATCTTGATGAGACTATGAACTTTAGGAATAACGCTCAATATACTACAATATGTATTTTGAAGCCTCTGTCCGGTTGTTACTGTTGAGCGTTACCGTATACCAGTTGGTATGCAGGAACCGTTACATAGTTGGACTGCAATAATTCTCTCAATTGAGTGACTTGGG
>NLAO01002304.1:546-13104 GCA_002370835.1 Metschnikowia continentalis | reverse complement strand
TCATCTGGAAAGCTTGGCATGAACATGCAGTACTCGCACATGTACTGGTCTCTTGAGTTCATCAGTCACATGTCGCGTGTTCCAACAAGGATGTCATTGAGTTGGAGGTAGTAGATGATAAAGAGGTAGTAGACGACAAAGAAGTAGTAGGTTATGAGCCTTGGGTCGCAGTAGTAGTATAATAGTAGTACAGTACAATATAATAATATAGTAGTATAGTAGTAAAGTGGTATAGTATACCATTAAAAAATATAGTACAGTAGCATCGTATAGTATAGTATAACAATATAATCTAGTGGGTGGTGAATTAGTACCTTACAGTACAGTAGTACACCACAGTCTAACTCTAGCACAGTGGTGTACCGGGGCGCGACACATCACGGCAGACGATATGGAGTTGCTCTATAACATGTCTCGCAGACCGTCTTTTGGTACAATCCAACACGAGCGAGAACACCATTATGGTCTCGATTACCCCCGAGATGAAAATTTGATTGGTCGAATGCAACGAGATGCTTCGCTGCGGTTTTATGCCCGCAAATGGCCTCGGTCTGTGGTATGGCCCGCTTATTTGCCTTACCCCACAGAACCGCAGCACGACCGAGCCAAGTTCTTGGCCCATATTGTGGCTCATCTCTATATAGCGCTCCGGAGTCAGGATCTTCAAGGTGCTATTTCCGTTAGCGCAAGAGATTTGGCCGTCCTCCGGGATGTACTGGGGTTTTCTGATGTAGACGTGGCTTTGGAGACAAATCTCTTTGAAATGGCCGACGATGGTGCTGATCCGGGACATGCGGATGATTTAGGCGATGCTGATGATCAAGATGATCTTGAAGAGGATGATGAGGATGATGATAATACCGATGATGAGGATGATTACGATATGGCTTACGATGAGGATTCTGAAAAGGATGGCCATAGCCTGTTTTTGTCCGGGGGCTCGGCTAGCCAGCACCGGAAATCCCCCAAATCGGCGGCTGTGGTCAATGTTCGGACCTGGACCCATGAACTCCTTGTGTGGCTCAAGATGAAGTATGATATGCCGCTATCTTTGCGTATATCGCTAGCAAAGGTGTATTACGCCATCTGCTGCAGCAGGGGCCAACACCTCAACCTTAAGATCTACGTGCGGGCTTTTGAAACACTCACGAAACATGTGGACCTTTTAAAGGCTCATGGCTTGGTGTTGCCCTGGACCCCGGTGCTTAATGACCTTCTTTTGCACTTCCCCACCGCCGATGCCTTGCACCATCCGATGGAAAAGAAGGATCTCGGCCAAATACTCAAATTGGGTGAACGCGTTGCCAACTTCTTTGAGCCGGACTCCTTGCCTGAGCTTTTTAGGCACTTGGCTTCCCGTTTCTCCATCCCCAATGCCACATCCGTGCTCTGGTGCATGCGGGTATTGCCCCAAAACTTTGGCTCAATAATTGATCCGTTGGATACCCGGCATTATATTCCCGGATTCTTTGCCATGTGGCGAAAACTTAGCACTAGCGATGGCATCGACCTGCACGTGACGTCGGTTTTGGGCAAGACCGCCATGTCGTATTTGATGCATGTTGCATCCACTCAATCTGAAACAGAGGCCCTTGATTTCGGTATTTACACGTCCCTCCAGTTCCATCATATCATGAATTCGCTTGTTTCCAGTTTAAGCATCAACACCAAGAAATTTGGGTCTATTAAGACGAAATTCTTCCATGGGTACGCGAGTGCCATTGTTTTCTCACTTAATGGCCTGAAACCCTTGGAGAAAAACGGCATCCTCGACCAAATTAGCACTATTCTCAATGCCATCGAGAGTTATGTGCATCCTTCCAATAATGGTGATTGGTCTAGACCCATTTCCAAGTTGGTCCATAGCTTGGCATATCAATTTCTCAAAAGATACAATATGGAACGCCAGACCTATGGCTCGTTATACACGCTTCCCGAAAACCTCAAGATACCTGATGCCGTGGCTAAAAGGTTTGTGGCCATTCTTATTCCTTTGGTCCGTACGGGACTCCAGTCCAAACGGGAAAGTGCATCTGAGGCGTACTTGATGGCCTTGGGCTACTTGGCACACTTGGATCATGAAACTACTCTTGGTTGCATTTTACCCGATTTATACGAGTCGCTTCAGGGCGTGATATCTACACATCGAGTGATCATTGGACTCGAGGCATTACAAAAAACAGCACGTTACTTTGCGGCTGTTCCTGTGTACAGACTCCACCTTCCTCGCCTTTTAGAGATGTTACTTCCCGGAATAGATTCCAATGACTTGACCAAAACAATCCATACGTTGGATGTATTTGCCACGGTTGCCACTTTTGTGCCGTTGGCCGATTTGGCGGACGGAAAAGGTGATATGGGTCTTGCTGTGGATATTGCAAACCTGCACTTAGAGCATCTCCACCGGCAATCTTTTGGCGAAACTGCTACTTTTGAATATGACCCCGTTTTGGAGGTGCAGGCCTTGAAAGAGTCCACGTCATCATTTAAGTTCATCGTTAAATCTTTGTGCAAGCGACTTTTCTTGCTCATTGAGAACCTTCCGGATTTGGCCAAAAGTAATGGTGTGGAAAAGTACTTACTGGATATTTTGCCCAACCTCATGATTGTGATTCTCGAGGGCATGTCCGATGACATTTTCGTTGCATTTCGCCAGGAATGGCTCGACTTCACTGCTGACCATACCATCCATGCTGTGGTCGAGGTGGTGGCGGATATAGTGGGGGCTATCATCAAGCGGGACCCTAGTCACTTTGCTAAGTTGGCTCCGTTGTTGATCGATAAGATCTATGAGGAGGTGTCTGAAAATGGAGGGGGTCAGTCTCGTACTGGGGTGGATATCATTCCACGTGACCAGACGCTTTTCTGGAACCTCCTGATCTTGAACTCGGCCGTGGGGAATGCTGGACTGCATGTTATTCCGCTTGGAAAACAGTTGCAGGAGCTTTCATTCTTTTTGATGGGCTCTGTCAAAGGTCCTGCTGTTTTTGGCAGTTCCCAGCTTCTTAACCAGATGCTCCAGGGTGTGACCAAAATCCGGCTCAGTGAGTCGAGGCTAGTGAGCCCGAAATACGTGGAAAAACACGGGTTTAAGGAGGAATGTTGGGGCGGGTTCCAGTTTGACGAATACCGCTTATCGAAGGAGAACTTGACCTTTGAATGGTTCATGCCGGGGGACGTTGAGATCGACTTTGCAGTTTCAGTCTTTAAGGCGCACATGACCAAATCGCTCACGAACATTCTGGGAATATTGAAGAGTTTTGTGGGCAATGAGAAGGCTAGTGAAGCCAGTTCTTTGAACTTGGCTGATGAGTTAAGGGCCAATTTTCTCTACCTTGGCTATGGACTTAGTGGAATGTCCAATCTTTTCGATCCTAGTTTCGATGAGGATATTCCCAAGTTGAGCAATGCCGACGATTCGATCCAGAGCCGGTTCCGGCTTCTCGAGAGAATTCGCAAAATTGGAGCTGCCAAATTTCCCGAAAACGAGCCTGAAATTGAAGCCATCCATGAAAATTTGGAGCAGATTGTGCGTGACATTGAGGGCTTGGACGAGGATTCCGTGATGTCCGACTCCAACGATGCAGGAGCAGGCGTTGAACTTCAGCTTGTGGAGTCCAATGAGGCCAATTCCGGTATAGACTACAAGCTTGAGCAGGCCAATGGATCTGTTGAGAGTCTAGAGCTGAAGACCCTACAACCACGGCTTTCGGAGTCGCCCAGATTGGACGCCTCGGGAAGGGCTTCTCCCAATCTCGCGGGAATGGATATGTCTTCAGTCAACCCCGGTACCACCTTCCGTGAAAGAAAGCTCTACACCAGTAGCTACTACTTTGGAGACGACATCCATACTCGGCGCAGCAACCAGGCGTATTTGGAGATCCACCGCATGCGGCATTTGGTGGGTAAGAGTCTCCATCTCATTTTCCGGTTCATGAAGACCCATCTCCTCGACAACACCAGGCTTTTCAAGCACTTGCTTTACACCTTGAATATCTGGTTCAATGATGTAGGACGAGAACGACTCTTGGACCATAGCCACGCCCGCATCTCTATGGGTTATGTGGCCCAGCTTCAACAGGTGAAGAACCTCAAGAAGCCGTTTACGAGAATATACTTTGGGGCCCGGTTGGAAAACTACCATCTGATGCGTGTGGCTTTACATGCCACTTCCCGTACCATGTCTCCTTTGGATAAGGTGCTTCTTGAGGACATAGTGAAGATGGCATCCTCTACATATGCATCCATTGCGGATCCGGCCCAGACCACTCTTACGGAGTCTATGAAAAGAGTCAATGGCTCATACGGCATCATTGTCAAGTATGCACTCCGGCACCTCTCCAAAGCACTTAAAGAAAAGAACTACAAGTCTATCAAAACAGTCCTTGCGGTGTTCCAGCTCAAAAGCATTCGGTCCAAGCTCCAGGGCGACTTCTTCAATCTCCCCAAGTACTTAGGCTTGCTTAACAAGTGTTTTGGCATAGATACCGAGGATATCAATGGTACTTCGCAGAATTCCATGAAGGAGTTGTGTGGCTCGGTGTTCTTGCCTTCTAGCACGTGCTTGATCCAAAACGACTTGGTGGAGTCCATCAGACCACCCGAAGAGTTCATTGATCTTGAAGTCAAGGTGCTTAAATGCGCCAAGGACTCCAAGCGGGGCATTTACCTTGAGAAAATCAAGGAATTAGAGGCCTTGGCCATCTCGTGTGCTCGAAGTGCAACCCATTGGAGATCTAGCTCGCTTAATCTTTCGCTTGTGGTGATTTTACAGAACAAAATCGAAGTTCCGGCCAGTGCAGAGGCTTTTGATGTCTTGACAAAGATAGCCAGCTCTGACCACCCTGTTCTTTCCAGATTGGCACTCACGGGCCTCACGAAGTTAGTCAACAATTTGCAGACTCTTTCTGCTAACGAGCATAAGGTGGCGAACGGGTATGATGCGGACTATACGATGAACTCGATGAAGAGTATCGATACAAGACCGGAGAACGGGCAGTCGTTCCAGAAACAATGGCGATTGGAGATGAAAAACCCCGAGCCTTCGTTCTATATTGATAACAGGTTGGGTACAGGGTGGCTTTTCTGGGACGAGAGCATTTGCGTGGTCAAGAACACACAATTCACTGAATTGGAATTGAGTGAATCCGATGACAATGCTCTTGCACAATTCGCCAACCACGTGACTAAGCCCTGGTTCCTGGAGATCGTCAACTTATGGATTGCTGATGCCAACCTTGCTTTTCAGGGCACAGATGTGTACATTACAGCAGTGCTTGTAATGCTTATGTCCAATGGACGGATCCGACACATGACCTTTGGAGACTTGCTCGACATCATTGAAAAAGCTTACGATAAAGATGAAAAGGCATCGCATATCGTGGTATGTGAGTTGGTGACGGGAGTGTTGGTGGGGTCCAAATACATCCACCCTTCATTTCAGGCCCAAAGGGATGAGTTCTTGTGTGGCTTTCTCACCCGGATCTTTGCCAATGACTTGACTCCCGAAACAAAGAATATTTGGAATATTTTTGCATGGTGGACGCCAGCCCATATTGATACCCGTCGTTTTCCCCGTATCCGAGACGTGATTTTGAAGTATAAGGTTCCCAAGGACTCGGATTCTGCACTCAATGGGGCCACCATGCTCAACTATATGAAACTGTTTGTTTCAGCCATCACCAGGGCATGCCCCAATACGGAAGAGTTGCTTGACTTGGCTTTTGAAAATGTCGACAACCGGTATGAGGCTATACGTGAGCAGGTGGGGTCTTTGATCACCGTCACGTCGTTTACCTTCTATGGAGAGTCGTTTGCAAGCATGGAAGACTTCTTGGCCACATCTACAGAAACTCCAGACTTTGTTAGTACACGGAGCATGAACCAGGATTTCTATGAAAGACTCCTTGGCCTCTTTTCCCGCATCCAAAGGTGTCGGGCCCAAGTGGAGAACGACCCCGTTCCCGAGATCCTCAAGTCCGAGTACATTTACTGTGCCACCACACTCTTGAACTGGCTCAAGCAGGCGCTCAATACTAGTATCGCCGTGCAGTACCAACACATGGTGGGCAGCCACATTGTTCCATTTCTCCTTGACCTCATGAACATGAAGGAGGTGTGTATGTTGGGCAACATCGACCCCGTGACACCCTTGCGGAAAGTGTCACAGATCCCCTTTGATCTGGCTGCTCTAGACCTCACGGTGCTGATGCTTGAGGAGTACCTGAATCAAAACTTGAATGTGTTACAGTCGATGGTGCTTGGTCAATTCACCGAGGTGTTGTACTTCCGCAACCTCTTCAAGTTGAGTGCCGAACAAAGAACCAGAATCTTGAACTTCACCAATTCGTTGATGCACCATAAGAACCTCGAGATCCGTGAGGCTCTGGCCGGCACGTTTGCGGGACTCATCCATACCAGTCCTCCTCGCGAAATTAAGAGTATAGTGGAGCTCTATAAGCAAAGGTACTCGTCGGACTTAGACCGCATTCGGAAGGTGCACCGCAAGAACCATTTCAAAAACCTTCCTGCATCGGATATAGCCGAGCTCCACGGTGCTGCTCTTGGGCTTGGAGCCTTGGTTCATGCCTTCTCCTTCCACTCGCCTCCCCCATTGTGGATTCCTGAGATTTTGACCATCTTGTCCAATAAGGTCTGCGGAATCCCGGGCATAGTGGGGAAAACGGCCAAGGAAACTCTTGGGCAGTTTAAAAAGACCAGGCAGGATAGCTGGCATATCGATAGTAAGGTGTTCAACGAGGAGCAAATGCAGGATCTTGAGGGTGTACTCTGGCGAAGCTACTTTATCTAACATCAGTGGTTTCCATTCCACCAGATCGTCATTTGGTAGTTCCTGAGATAGAATTAGTTCCAGTCCACCATATTATTATTGGGTGGTTTCCTGAGATAGAATTAGTTGATATAAATTCACAATAGAGTCATCTCTTAAGAATACCACTTCATAAAACTATTCTTTTTCTAATTGATGCTGGGAAACAGGGGGGAATACGCAGCCTTTATATATTTCGCAGCTCCCCGCTCCTGCATGGCTGATGGCTGCAAATAAACTGGGCGGGGTGAGAAAAGGCGAAAATGTCTATAAAAGGGGAGTTCCCCCCTCCCACTCAGTACCCTTACTTTTTTTTTCTTTATCAATTCTTTTCTTTTCACGGGGTACCCTGTGACTCGATCCAGTGATTACTGGAACTGGCTTGAAGGCTTGTTTTAGTCATTTCCGAAATCACATCAATTATAGTTATTACTGATTGGTAATGGTTCGTTTCTAGAGCTCAAAAAACATATCTAAGACAGGGTATCACAATTGATGATCTTGGACTGGTCTACTACTGGTCTACTACTGGTCTACTACTGGTCTACTACTGGTCTACTACTGGTCTACTACTGGTCTACCACTGGTCTACTACTGGTCTGGGACTGGTCTACTACTAGTCTACCACTGGTCTACCACTGGTCTGGGACTGGTCTACTACTAGTCTACTATTGGTCTACTACTGGTCTACTACTAGTCTACTACTAGTCTACTACTAGTCTACTACTAGTCTACTACTAGTCTACTACTAGTCTACTACTAGTCTACTACTGGTCTAGTGATACGATGACTGTGAGTTAGGGTCATGTGGTCAGCCACACATGAGTAACTTTATAAGGTATTCGCGCTCATGAAAGCTTCGAATCAATCCTTGAAAGTCATCGAGGCAACGAGTCGATCATTGAAAGTCATTGAGGCTATGAGTGAGCCTTGAACGGAAATTCATGGAGTATAGGGATATTTGCAAATCCCGATGCTCCCCAAACAGTGTTAGATTCGTTCTTGGAAACAACTTGATCTGGCTCTTCTAGTCCTACTGTTTATTGGTCTTGGCATTTGCAGCCACTCCTGTATCAATCCCAGAATCTATGAGCGGGACACGATCCCTATTGATTCTATAAGAGTTCTTATCCTCGCTGTACCTATGAGACGGTTAGCAGAGAGTCAAAGCAAAAAGATTTGGTTTGAATTCAAATTATCTAGTCAAGAGGCGGGTCTGCAATTAAAATATGCTGGAATCATCACTGAATTCTTCCTAATTACTTGGAGCAACTGCCTGCACCAACACCAGTCTTTCGGCTTCGGAAATGTTATCGAAAATAGCATGGTACAATGCATCGTTGGACGTTTGCAAGGCTGCAGAGAAGTCCCGGAAGTATGCTGCAGCATCTAAGTTGTCCAAAGGAGTCAGGCCCAAAACATCCTCAAATACCGGCTCATCGTCAAAGTCCAATGTTCCTGCAAGCTTGGAGTTTTCCTTGTCCAAGAACTCAAGGTACTTTTCGGTATTGGAAGAGTCCGGCACATCAGCCGCTTCTTCAGCCGCGTCCAAATCGAACTCATCGGCATCTTGGTTGAAGTCATAGTTCAGAGAACCCAAGTAGTCGTCTGCATCAAACTCCGTGCGTTGCTTGTCCAAGTTCTTGATGGCCTTCGGCAACTCCTTCAAGAGAACGGAAAAGGCAGGGCCCATGTGCTGCACCAACGACGGCACGTGGTCCAACGTTCCATTGGTACACATGGAGGCAAGGCCCACAAGAGTAATTTTGATATCATACACTCTCTTGATATGGGGCACAAAAGCTACAAGCCGCTCGAAGTATGTCTCCAAGCACTTGTGTTCTTGCAAGTAGCCTAATGTGGCCGGAGCATCGTACATGATGCAGGACGTGATGAAGTTGAGCTGGGCCACCAAGAGCAGATCGAACTTGGGCTTGGCTGAGGCTTGGCTATGGGCCAGTTGCGCCAGTTTTGGTGGTTGGTCCACTTGGGTCTGTGCAAAAGCTGGTAAAAGGGCCTTGCACAATTTCTCGATGCACATGTTCAGCTGGAGCGAAAGAATCAAGGTTTGTGCCAATTCACAGGCCAGCAGAAGGTCATTATATCCCGAGCTATGGTCATCCTGCAGAGCCACCAAGAGGATGATGGACATGAGATGCAGCACTAGCTCTGGGTTCTGTTTGAGTGTTTCTGCTCCATACACCATATAGAACCGCAAGCAAATCGAGAGTTCCTCGGTGTACATGAGAGCAAAGCCATTCTGGAACAGGCGGGCCAAAAGTCCCAAAAAGCGCCACAGTTCTGGTGAAACTTGTGTCATGAGGAAGATAGAGTTCTCGATGAGCTCTCCCACCTCCGCCAAGAAGTCGTCCAAGTCGTTGGTCAATACATAATCAATGACAGGCGAAAAGGTGCGTTCCAAAACCACAAGTGTTTCCTTGGAGTTCTCAAATGATAGTAGCACCGTGACCATGGTGTTCAACAAGCCAATGGCCGCAGCTATTTTATCGGAGATATCATCGTTGAAGTCGGAATCAAAGTCCAAATCGGCAGACCCACTTTCTCCAGCCTCCTTGATTTCTTTGGCCAACCTCAAGAACTGCTCAACCAAGTTCTTGGTCAAGTCCACACCAAATGGCTGCAACTGGGTAGCAAAGTTCTCCACGCAGTCCTGCATCACTACCGACACCACTTCATTATCGATTTCATTGGACAAGGCCAAGAGCTTCGACATGGTGGGCAAGATGATGGCACTAAGGATCTCCCGGAATGCTGCCTGGTGCATATATGCCTGGATGCCCAAAGCACTCTGCAAGCTGACAGGCAAGCTGGCGGACTCGTCGCTGGTGAATGCACGAAGAATTCCGTTATACAACACACCCACGGTTTCCTTATTCTGGAGCTCCAAGTCCAGGAACTTCAGGCACACGTCCAATGTACGGGCCTGGAGAAACTCATGGGGCGAGGCCAAGTTGGGCAACACCAAGTCAGCCAAAATCCTCTCCATTTGCAGGCAGAACGGAGAACTGGGGGCTGTGAGCATATGGCTGATTCCACCCAACAAGCGCAATGCACCATCCTTTTTGCGGGCTACCTCTAAGGTTTCTTGGGTTTTAGTAAGCTCCGAAAGCGTGGTATAAGCAAACAGAAGAATGGGCTCCAAGGTGGACTTCTTCCGTTTGGTGATGAAGGTCACTAACAACCCCAAGGCTGCCACATCGGGTTCCAGGTCATCGAAGTTGTCCAACTTCAGGTTGATGTAGTCGTTGGGGTCCACATCGAACATCTCAAGTGTTTCGTCCGTGGGGCAGAGCAACGGATACACGAAGTGCAGCACGATGTTTTCGAAGTACGGCTTGAGAATTGCCCACGTGGATTTCTGCGTGACACATTGGCTGAGAAACTCCAACAAGTGATACAAGGCAGGTCCCGGCATCCATGTTTCTCCGCGGCACCAGCGCTCAATAAGCATCAAGAACACAGTCATGAGGTGTGGGATGCAGTCTGTCACGAAGACATCTCTGAAGCCGTCATATTTGAAGCGCAGGGAAAGGTCCCGGGAAGCATACCGGCAGAACAAGCGTTCCACGTTGGCCACGGCCCATTTGTAACACTTGGCCATTTGAGTCTGGGCCTTTTCCAGAGGCGAAAGCGACGATTCCGTGATGTAAGCAGGAGGAGCCATGGTGATGACGTTGCAGTGGAAGCCAACCCATTGCACCAAACTGTATTTGGTCTGGAGCACGCGTGGCATGTCAAAATAAGTGACGAACTTATAACACTTGAGCACGAGCTTGAGTATAGTGGCCAGAATTTCATTAAGGTGCAGCTGCACGATTTGCTGACCCAATTCCCTCAAGTGTGGGAACACCTCCTCCACTATAGGATCCAAGACCTTTTCCCGCTCGTCGTTATCCACATACCGATAGTAGCGACAGAGCTCAGCAAAGCACAGCACTCCGGTATACACGGCCGACAAGTCGTCTTTTTTCTGGAGCAAAGCGGCCACCTGTGGGAGAAACTGAGGCCATTTGTGGGGGTACTCCTGAGACACCAACACCCTCAATACAGGCACCAACTGGTTCTTCATGGCATAGTCCACCGAGGCCAACACCTGCACAAAGCGGTCGAGGATCACGGGCCGTTCACCATCGTCAATATTGGATGACTTGGGGTGACCCCAGTACCTCACCACTCGGTTCTTGAAGTACACGGCAGCAGCAGTCTTACAAGGCAATGGGGCATCTGGGGCCAGGAGAATGTCCAAGCAAGCACCCAAAAACCCCGGCGTCACGGAAAGCTGCCGAAGATGAGTTTCTGCTTCCAGACGAACAGCCTGGTTGACCTCGAGCGTGGCAGAGAAACACTGGAGAAGGGCGTGAGGATCCATGGTGGTTTGGCTTGGGCTCAATCAGGCTCACTGAGAAAAAGGCCTTCGCACTCGCATGGGCCTACACATTGCATCAAACCAACCGTCACAATTTTCCGCGCTCTACTCATCTCTCCACTTTCAACTGTCTATACGGTACTGTCTATACGGTACTGTCTATGTGGTACTGTCTATATGGTACTGTCTATATGGTACTGTCTATATGGTACTGTCTATATGGTACTGTCTATATGGTACTGTCTTTATGGTACTGTTTATATGGTACTGTCTACTAAATGGGTATATACATAGTGGAGCCTTTGCTACTTGTGGTTGAATGGTTGGGTGGTCCCACTGTTAGTCTTTCTGGTCCAGTCAGTTACTATGGTGATTTTTACAGTGCACTGCATTGGACCAAAACTAGTTTCCGATGCACTTTTAGTCTATAAGCAACATGAAGACTAACATTGTATCACATCTGTTTTCTGCTATACAGGACCATTATCTGGACTACTTACTACTGTATTAACTCAGAGATCAGCAAGATCAGCTCAAAGTATCAAGTCATCATTTAATCGCGAGTGTCATAAGTTTCGAGCAGCCATTGGTCTGGGATATACAGAACCATAATTGACTATTGGTATACGTTTTTTTGGGGGGTATTAAGAACTTCACTATGCCTTTACCTTATTCTGCGGTATAACCAGTATCATAGACAGACTTACAGACTTACAGACTCACAGACTTACAGACTTACAGACTCACAGACTTACTTTCTACTCTCTACTCTCTACTCTCTACTGCTCTACTGTAATTAATACGGGATCAACTGTTGCTTTTTTCTACTCTACTGTATATCATACTACCTTTACTCTCTACTGTTCTACTCCACTGTCTTATATAATGATACCATCTTCACTTATCTACTGTTTCACTAATCTAGCTTTATTCACCCTACAGTAATTGATACCGTCTCTGTATTCCACCTATTTTATACACTGTACTTAGTACTATTTCTAGTGCTGTACTATTTATACTATAAGATACTCTCCTACTTATATGGTATTTCTGATTCTACTCTCTACTGTCTACTGTCTACTGTCTCTACTAGATCTCTACTGTCTACTAGATCTCTGCTGTGTGTAGTTGTGATACTGATCTACTGTTGTCTACTGTAAATAATCGTGTCACTCTACTGCTCTACGATATCACTACTTAATACAGTCTTGCTATTCCACTTTATGTACTAGACAAATAAACAAGAATTTGACGGTATAGTGTAGTACACTAGAGTAGTAGTACACTAGAGTAGTAGTACATTATAGTAGTAGAGTAGAGTAGAGTAGAGTAGAGTAGAGTA
>NLAO01002301.1:0-119550 GCA_002370835.1 Metschnikowia continentalis | reverse complement strand
GAACGCCCTGAATAGAACTTTATTTAACAAGAACCTATTCATTTCATTCTTATCTGTCAACAACACGGTAGTGAACTTGACGCTCTTGTCTCCAAAAATGCGGCAGAGTTCGAAAAATAGATCTTTCAAAGATGCTGAAGTGGCCTGCTCATTATCTGCCTCAGCTGCACTAACTCCACCCAAGAAGCTATCCCCAAACACATCCCAAGTAATTTTCAAGCTCTCATCCCCAGAGACAATCAATGGAATTTCAAGATATCCTCCATGTTTCAAAATTCTCTCTAGCTCGACTAGAATTGTTCTGTAATTATTGCTAGTGAATTGTACCTGGAAGTCCCTTATATGTATAACGTGGAATGTATCACTAGCAATGGTTGAAAGAGATTTTGTGTAATATTCAAAATTTGCTGGTTTCCAAGAATTCAAACTAGGCTTGCGAGTACCTGAATCCCCACCATTAGTTGGATGACATTCTTGAAGTTTCACGAGCTTCTTTCGGCTCATGTTAGCAAAAGCATTGAAATCTGTAAGTTTTAAAATTCCAAAAAACCGATGGAATAATGCTTCATCCAGGTTCTTGAATTGCTCAATGGAATTTTCACGCTTTTCTTCCTTGGGCAATCTTGGGGCCTCTTCGTTGAAAATACTAGTCTCAAAGAACCTCACAAAAGGAATTGTTATAGCAAGATACCATGAGTAGTTGACACTGAAAAAAGAGTTGAGTACTAGGCATTTCACTGATTCCTTATCCCCTGAAATCATTTTCGACTTGTAAGAATTAAAAAGACTCTTGGTAATCCTGTTTTCAATGAGAAAATCATTGTTTAGTTTGACTAAAATTTGTATCACATACTTTTCAAGTAATATGAACTCATATGATGATTTCAATATTGCTTGAACAAGAAGTTGAACACGCGAAGTGAATGTAGAAATCTCATCCTCAAAACCATCCTTTTTTTGCGCATAGATTATTGCACTCATATCATGGAAAAATGATCTGTACTCGTAGTGTTTTCTTTGAATTTCACTTAGATTTTTCATTGAATGAGGGGGTATATCAGGTAGGTTGACCAAGTATCTGATGTAGTTGAAAAAGTTCGAATGCAAAACTTCTTCCATTATTCTCATCCCTGGATTTTTTTTTTGCTTTATACTTTCATCTCTAATTTGCTTTCTCAAGAAAAACCTAATTTCAAGCAATTTGTAGGTCAAAGAATCCTCATGAAAATTCATATTACTCTGGTCTTTTGTCTCTGATCCCCCGATATGATGGTTTTGGCTTTGCTTTAGTCTTCTTGCGAAACTCCTCAATGATTGTTCACGAACCGAAGCAAAATTGATAGGATCATTGATATGGTGTTCTGAGAGGATGCTCAAAAAAGTTTGATATCTTTGTCTGAGAGAGTCGGGATTAAGAAACTCTTTTTTGATATCCTCGATATCATTCAAAATTGATAAGTCAAGAATGGGGACAAAATCGGGTATATCCATATAAGAAAAGATATTTTGCTTCTCCTTGTGATCAGGCAAGCTTTCAGGCTTAGCGTCTGGTATCTCCGTAGAATTCATTGACGAGGTATAAAGATTTGAAGACTGTGATAATTGCAGTTTTGCTACTCGACTGATCTTTCCCGATACGAAAGAGGCCATAGAGGAGATGCTCGGGCGACGGAAATCGTCTTGAGACACTCTTGGAGAATCATTTTCATGATACTTCAGCGTCCAATTTTGCTGCGAATCACCAAGTTTGTTGGTATTGATTCTAGCGAAAGGAGGTGAGTTCAAGGAACTTATGTTGGAGCTGGTTGCCTTCTTATTCAAGGGGCTGTGATGTTTCGTTTTTTCGTCCTCTATCAGATTGGAGTCATCATCCAATATCAGCCGTTCACTTTTTAGACTAGAATGAACAGATGATTTATCTTGATTATCACTTGAGGAATCTTTTCTGGATGTTCTGCGGGAAGATTTCTTAGACTTGCGCTTTAGTTTTTGTTGTTGTTGATACAGAATCGCTGGCACCGAGTAAAAGTTCATTGCAGTGAGAATCTGTTTCTAAATCTTGCTCATTAGCTTCTATGTTAGATCTTTTTTATTCACTTCAATGGAACTATGTGCCAATAACTAGCATGTACTTCTCACGAGATTCAAGCAGTCTCGGATTAGCACGCTTTCGTGCATAATCATACTGCATATATCTTGCTATCCAAAAGGATGGGGGTGACCTTCAATGCAATCTACGATGATCAAAGATGTAATCAATTAGATATTTGAGTTGTTTATTCTGAGAGTATTCTGTATTTTCTGCTCAAAATTATGTAATAAATCCTATAGCTTGATCCAAGCGTATGCCAACGTGACTAAATTCGCAATTTCTCATAAATAATCCTTTGTACGCATTTAATCATATGTTTTGTTCACGAGTGAAATGCGGATCTTATGCCGACAACTCACCAGATTAGGAAACACAAAACCACAACAATACAGTGTTTTTCAAAACTATTCAAACCAAATGGCGTAATGTTTCACACCAACTTTCATTAGAATTCAATATTCTGAAATCTTAAATCTGAACGATTGCCTCATATGGTACTGCATTTGGGACAGAATTCTTGCAGTACCAATCATGGGTCAAATCGGACGGAACTGAACTGAACTGGTTTTATTGTTATCCTGTATACAACAATTTGTTAGGGGTTATGTGTACAGTGTTTTTCAAAACTATTTAAACTAGCGCGGCGAAACGATTCAAACCACACTAGCAAAATCAAACAAACCAATAATTCAAAAAGTTTCGTACCCCTTCGCACAGTCTTTCAAACCAATTTTACAAAACCAATACACTTATTACACTACAGTAGTTCAAATAGACTTAAAGAGTAACTAGTACAAAAAAATTGTGGAGACGGGGGCCCGTGTAATTTGTTATATACTTCTTTGCTTAGTAAGAATAATATAAACGATTACATAACCCCTATAAAGTTTTTGTATACAGGATAACAATAAAACCAGTTCAGTTCAGTTCCGTCCGATTTGACCCATGATTGGTACTGCAAGAATTCTGTCCCAAATGTAGTACCATATGAGGCAATCGTTCAGATTTAAGATTTCAGAATATTGAATTCTAATGAAAGTTGGTGTGAAACATTACGCCATTTTGAAAGACTGTGCGAAGGGGTGCGAAGGGGTACGAAACTTTGAATTATTTGTTTGTTTAATTTTGCTAAGTGTGGTTTGAATCGTTTTGCCGCGCTGGTTTGAATAGTTTTGACACTGTAAATTTGATTCGCGGCTTGCTAGCGGTTATTTACGGTAAGACACATTGTACATCAAAATTTCTGTCACAAATCTCTGAAAAGGCTTTATATTTCGCTAGTTTGTTGTATAATAACACATTACTGGGTAAATTATATAATAATCTATTTCTTCTTCAAAAACGAAGTAGATTTTCCTGCTTGCGTTATTTTTCTACCCTTGAAAGGTCGAGGGCCAGAGGAGGATTGCCTGTTGTAAGGTTCGAATGATCTCTTCTTGTGAACCTTCTCTCTCCCCGAAGACAGTAAAATACTGAATTCACTGGACTTATAGTCGAAACTTGGAGATTTAGTTTCTTCATAATTAGGTAGCAAAGACTTTTTTTGACTGTCTTTTCTCGAGAGAGTTATTAGCTGATCACCAGCAATTTCGTCACTAGCAATTCCGTTACCAGCAATTCCTGAGAGGACCCGAGGCTCCTCTTGAATAATATCAATTTTTTGCTCTTCATCCATTTCTTTCATAAACGAATTTATCATGTATGATTCAAGATTTGCTCTTCTAAACTCAAACCTGTTTCGCAATTCTCCAAACGAAACCTCCTTGGGCTTCAGTCTACCATCCGGAACTTGAACAGAAAATATTGGTGTGGTGAAACAGTTGTTCAAGATTGAGACCTTGCTAATCAGATCAAGCAGACTTGGAGAATTCAGCTGTATATCATTGTGATTAGTAAAACCACGAAAAATTTCTGCCATTTTCCTTGCAGAATCTATTGTCAATGCTTCTTTTCCAATTTCCGTCTTAGAAAGATCATTATGGATTAGTTGAACATCCGAGATAGATCCTTTCACTAGGTCAAACAATTGTTCTGAGTTTTCGAGAAGAATCTTCAGATTTCCAGCAAAGGAAGATTTCAACTGCTGCATAGTGACAGGATGCTGCACTTGACAAATATTAACCATCGCTTGATTGGACATGATAAACCTTGGAGATTCATCGTACTTTCTAGCAATTTGATCTCTCCACTCAAATAATTTGACAGCAAGTTGTTCCTTGCTTAGGGGAATATTGTAATGCATCATGAAGTACCGTGCTGTGTCCCCATCATTGAACAGAAACTTTGTGCTTGATGACATACCTTTTCTGAATTTTTGAAATTCAAATTTTCGAGCTGCAACCTTTCGAGACAGAAAAAGAACTTCTTGCAATTTAGAATCACCACTAGCCACTAGCTTGTTTCGAAGCACATCATATATGTTCAAAAGAAAGTGCGTATCTGCTCTAGCGTAATCCAACATAGCCAGAGGTATGGGGCGAACACGCCAATCTGCGAGCTGATATTTTTTAGAAGTCTTGAAGTTTGCAAAATTTTCCAAAAGAAAGGCCAACGAGAATCTTTGAAGACCAAGACTTTTGGATGCAAAGTATGTATCAAACAAAGAAACGATGTATAAACCAAGATCTCTTTGTAGCCAAATAATATCCATACTAGCCCCGTGAAACACTTTCACCACACTGGGATTAGCGAATATAGTGTTCAATACACCCATATCATCACGAAGGCTCAAAGTGTCAATGATCCAATCCTTTTGACGATTAGAAATTTGCATAAGACAGGTAATTCCGTAATAACTTCTCAAGTCATGATGTTCCAAATCGACGGCAACCTCAGTCAGTTCTTCTAATTCTTCAATCATAGCATTCAAGCCATCTACTGTATCGACCCACGTGGCTTTTGTTTTCTGCCAGTCAAGTGAGGGAATTGGTTCTGAGACTTGCAATACAGATTCAGGATATGGATATTCGGCTATTTCCTTTCCGTAAGGATGATCATAATATGGAGATCCTTCGGAATCATAATGCAACATCAAAGAAGTTTCAAAGGGAGTAATAGCATGCGGCTTGGACGTGAGTTTTGGCTTGAATGGCAGCTCATCAGAGTTGTCAACAGGAATTCTAAACTCATTCTGGGGTTTCGTTTTGACTTGAAAATTAGCTTTGAAACTGCTTGAATCATCAAGGTACTGAAGACTATCCTCCTTCTTGGGTGCCTTAATGCAATCAATATCCATATCAACTTTCTCAAAAACACTATCCAAGCAGTCTGAAACTTTCTTCCAGCCACCATCACTTGTAGCTTCAAGTTCGCCATACCCAAGAGTGGGAGAGGAACTTCTTGGATTGAGTAATTTATTTGCAAGTTCCAAAAGAGCGGAGCTAGACTCCTCAAAATTTTCCCTTAAGTCTTGATCTATTGATGCATAAAATTTTGTATCCTTAGCTGCCAAAGCTGACAGATTTCTAACAACATCGACTATCTTAGGTACAACGCCATCATAAAGGGTTGCATCACTCATCCTTCAGTGTTGAGAGATGTCTTTATTTCGGTTCATTGAGGATGCGCACACTTATTCTCAGGTGAAGGGGAAAAAAATAGTGGCACTCGAGATGAGCACCTAAATCAATTTTTTTTCCTCTTCCATTATTCACACTGATCAATGAGTTACACTTGCGTTAGCTGTGGACTCGAATTCCAGGATGCTTCCATTCAAAGGGAGCATATGAAATCTGAATGGCATAGGTACAATTTGAAGAGAAGGGTGGCCCAATTACCCTCAATAGATGAGATCACTTTCAATTTGAAAATAGCGTCGTTAGCAAGCAACGAAGATCTGAAAGACGAAGCAAACTCCAAGAAGCAAATGACAAAAAAAGAGTTAAGAAAGAAACAGAAAGAATCTTTAGAGGCTCAGAAGAAAAAGCTTCTTGCTGCAAGAGAAGCATTGCAGAAGAGCATGGTGTCGAACGTGAATCAGGACTCAGATGAAAGTACCATTTCCGAGAGAACTCAAGATACCGCGAATGATTCAAATGGGAGCGAAATTCAGGGAATCCCTCAAGACAAGGAAGCTGCTGAAAGTAATGACAATTTAGAAGAGGTTTTGATAGCTGAAAAGTTAGCAAATAGGGTGGAAATACCGCTCACGACGTGCTTATTTTGTCCTTCTAAATCAAACTCAAAGTTTGAAACATTACAGGAAAACTTAAATCACATGTTCAAAAAGCATGGCCTATATATTCCCGAGAGGAAATATCTTGTGGATGAGGAAGGTCTCATAACCTATCTAGGGGAAAAGATAGGTTTGGGCAATGTTTGTCTAAAATGCTCCTTTCAAGGAAGGACTATAGAAGCTGTCAGGGAACACATGAATTCAAAAAGGCACATGGTCATACCATACGAAAGTGAAGAAGAAAAGCTCGAGATTTCCGACTTCTATGACTTTTCATCGACATATTCGAATGAATTCCCCAGTGAAAGCGACACAAATGAAGATGATTGGGAAGACTTATCTGATAATGAAGCTGACAGCTCTGAAGAGGAGGTCGGAACGGATGCATTA
Source organism: Metschnikowia continentalis (assembly GCA_002370835.1). Classification (NCBI taxonomy): domain Eukaryota; kingdom Fungi; phylum Ascomycota; class Pichiomycetes; order Serinales; family Metschnikowiaceae; genus Metschnikowia; species Metschnikowia continentalis. The sequence goes on along the minus strand of NLAO01002301.1, from coordinate 112,894 downwards.
TACAACACGGGGGCAGAGCTCGTCCTACCATCTGGTGCGATTATAGGACACAGATCCATGGCAAAGTATTACAAACAAAACCTCCCTCCACCAAAGGTATTGTCTGAAGGGCAAGGCACAGTTATTGCGGCAGAGTCTAGACACTTTGCTGCGTCTGGAAACAAGGAACAGCTAGCCATATCGAAAAGAGCTTGGGCTCACCAGAAGAAGAGAGAAGATGTCAATGATAGACGTGCTGCGAAATTTATCAATAATCAACCACACTACAGAGATCAGCTTCTTCAATAGTATTTTTTTAATGAATATATCACCGTTTCATCTTACTTCAAAGGCACGTCAATACTATTGTAATGAAACCCCCAACTAAGGCGTTCATCAAAATACTCCAACTCGCAAAATATAGAAGTTTAGGGCTGAAAACTGACCAGATGAATAAATGAAATCTTAAATTTATGCAAGATGCAACCAAACTCACAGCTGAGTAGGAGTAGAAGACTGTAGTTTGGAAAAGCATGTTAGAAACAGCTTTCAATGAATTCACACCCTTTTTCTTGCACAAATCAAGTACTAAATCCAAGCTGCATAAAGACCAGTAGATAGCAACAGCAAAGCTTGAGATGAATGCAAGAGCCCCAACTTGAAATACATCGTATTGTGCAACGCCATTGTAGGCGTTAGAAATATCTAATGTCGCGAGCAGATTTGTATTGCCGATCGAAAAGAAAGAAAGATTTTGAAGACACAACAGAGTTGCAGATATCAAAACCACGCAACTCTCCCATGACAACAGCTCCAAGTAAGGAATCAAATTACCTAACGATCTTCTTAAGCACATGAAAACTAAAAAAACAGGTATGTTCTCAGTTCTCGTTTGGTGAATTAGAAGTAATGTAATCATGTTGATGACATCCTTGCATACAGTTTGTTTCAAGTTCCTGATCTTAGCAATAATGATACGTCCCAAAATAATGAGGCATAGGCAAAAGAAGAAAAGCTTGGAAATCTGCACGTTCATGTCTTGCAAAATTTTCTTATCAGTTTGAGACTCAAGGCCAAATGACTCGCAAATGAAACTCCACAAAAAATTTAGCCAGTTTGGAATTTCGTGCCCGTCAACTCGATACTGGCTCAATTTAAACAGAAGCGATAATGATGATATCACGCTTAAGAAGACAAAAGACGCTAGACTGGCAAAATCATCAGATTTAAAACGTCTCGCTTTCACACCTGGTAATTCGAAGCATGTGATGTAATCCCCTTTAGTAAATATGAGATAAGTGGCGATGATGTAAGTAAGAATAATCGCAAGCCATTGTAAATCCGAATGCTGAAATAGGAACGTAGAAATTGTCCGATCAGTAAAATATTTTTGACCCGAATTAGCCCAAGCTCTGATAATCCTAATACAACAAATAGACGTCACAATATTCCCAGATTCTTGAAAACTCACCACAGGGAGAAAAGCCAGAAAAGTAACAATAGACAAGAACCACCATAATTGATGCTCCTCTTCTATCAAGCTTGAGCCATGGAAATGAAATGCATAAAAAAAACTGAATGCCAAAAACAACATTTGAACGGTGGAATCCAGTCCTTTCATGCTTAATCCGCTTACAATTGTGGATGTGATGGCAATGGTGGCTGAAGTTGCTATAGCTGTAAAGCCGGTAAAGATAAGTGGATAATGATAATTTGCGGCTGAATTTGTCAAAGACTTTTGAACTTCTATGAGAAATTTATAATAATTTTCTTGATCTTCTTGATCGAAGTTCCTCAAATTTTCGAATTCTTGAGACAACCTCCTAAAATTTTGGTCGTTCATCGAATACTCTTTCTCCATTAGAGATAAAAATTGTTTGCAATTTTCAAAAAGAATCCTATTTTTAGCAACTCTTGAGGACCAAAGTTGCAAAATTTCAGGTATTATAACTCCCAAATTATTTTTTGGAATAGGGAAATTCAACAAAGTTGCCAAAGTTGGCACCAAATCGATTTGAGATACGCGAGAGTAGTACTGAAAATCACCCACCTTCTCTATCGGGCACATAGATCCGTTACTTAATCTCGAGAACTTAGGCGAAGCCAATATTAGCCCGGGGCTTGTTTCGCCGGCAGAAGAACCGCCATGATTACCGAGATCGTTCATCCCGTGATCTCCCATCAAAACTAGAAGCGTAGAGTTTGATTCCGCAACTCTCGATGTATATAGTCTTTCAAGAACAGTATCCATTTCCATTTGCTTCAGTTTCATGAACACAGATTTTGGCCCACCTTTATGTCCAATATGATCCAACCCGAGATAGTGTAAAAACAAGCCATCCCAGGTCACATCTTCAATTTCTTCATGCAAGTGCCTGGTAACATTTTGGTCAACTTCCGTGAAGTCGCTCACGAAAAATGAGCTAGTCCCTTCAGAAACCTCAAAAAAATCATCCAGTGGAAACAACTTAAGCCAAGTATCATCACCGAAGAAATGCAATATTTTTTTAGCGCCCGAATATTTGAACTGTCTCAACCAGGAGTCATGATGAGACAAGCCTTGTGACTGATCCTTGTCGTCTGCTATATTCAAAACAGCATCAATAAAGCTGGGGGTGCCACCAGTGGTGATACCTTTAAGACGCGGGAGAGTGACAGTAGGTGGGTTGGCGAAAGCCGTGAATGGGAGAGCTTCACCATTCCTAACCAAAGTATGAAGGAAATGCATCAGTGACTGGTCAACATCAAACAAGAAATCAGCTCGTAATGCGTCCACAACAACGAATATGATTTTATCGAATTGGGAACCATCCTGATACGCAAATGGTGAGCTATCATCTTCAAAGCTGCTGAAACCACCGAGCACAGCCTTTTGTGGAAAAAACCCTTTGAGGAATAAGGCGAATCCAACTATTTGCAAAAGCAAGAGGGGGCCTACTAGTACCCTCTGCTGCATGAGAGTTAGTAAACAGGAGATTCTTTCAAAGATGTGTACGTGGTTCAGATACACGAATAAATTCGGGCACCCTGCAGATACTGCATATAAATATATTGCGCGGTATCAAATAACGAACCCACCGCCGATGCTGTTCCGAAAAATCGCAGCCACTTAAGCAGCACTTAAGAGCACACTCACTACCCTAATTTCTAGCGCTACAACCTCAATTCCCTCCCTCAGCTACAAATTTTTTTTTTTCCTCTGGCTTATCAAATTCTGAAATGTTCATATTCTAAAATTATTCATAGAATTGAGAGTATAACAAACTCGACAACAATTGCGGGCACTGCAGTTATGCACTCAATATGATTCAACATGCTTGTCATTTCACCTTCATTTTATGCTATACAGTGTTTTTCAAAACTATTCAAATCAGCGCGACAAAATGATTCAAACCACACTAGCAAGATTAAACAAACCAATAATTCAAAAAGTTTCGTACACCTTCGCAAAGTCTTTCATACCAAATACAAGTAGTTTTATATAGAATAACAAGGAAACCAGTTCAGTTCCGTCCGTTTTCCACCCTTAATTGGTAGTGCAAGACTTTTGTCCCAAATGTAGTACCATATGAGGCAATCGTCCACATTCAAAATTTCAGAATATTGAATTCCAATGAAAGTTGGTGTGAAACATTACGCCATTTGATTTGAAAGGCTATGCAAAGGGGTACGAAACATTTTGTCTCCTTGGTTCGAAACATTTTATCGCGCTGGTTTGAATGGTTTTGAAAAAAAACTGTATAATTTTTCAAATAATCAATTAAAACTATACATAAAAATATTAATAAATCCGAAAATAATATTTAAAAATATATTTGTGGCCATATTCATTATACGGGAACCCCCTATCAAATTTATTCCCAAAGATTATTCATGTGCACAGAAATCTAGAAAGAACTACAATTACATTCAATGAGTCTACTAAAAGTCGCGATAAATTTCTGTAATAAGCAACCAGTTAAGAGAATATATCCTACTTGAAAGTTTAAACAGAAGGAGTATTTTATGGTAATTCTTTTTATTCCTATACTTCATACTGACGAAACCTCAGTAAGTATTTCGAATCATCAATACCTTCCTCTATTGACATTTTGAAACACATCATCATGAAAGCTCACGCCTTCTGAAATATTGTTATAAAAAAACTCTTCAATCCTAAACTTTCCAAAAAACATATTTATACTTTCACCTATCAAAAATAAAAATATCTTTTGGACATGATAGATCGTAACAATACCAGGAAATAGAAGATACCAACGAACACTAGCTCAAAAAATCAACTTCAACTACTTGCATACATGATTTCTTCACAGAATGTCTGATTACTGTGCGCCTAAACAACAAATTCCCCAAATGGAACAACTTACGGTAGCACACCCAATTCAAGAGCTTCCACCGCGATTATTTTCATTGGTGCAAAAGATATCCAAAATATACAGTTTCAAAAAAAAGTCATTCATGGAATTCGTGCACATCAGACTATGTCTTAAATTCGAAATCCAAGTAGACATTCGACTCTTTCTCATTTGTAATATATTACTGCAACTATCTTACTGAGTATTTGCGGATCTATGCCGAATATCGCATCGAATTTTGCTACTTCGTTAACCTCTACTCTCAAGAACAAAATTCGCAATTTTTAGATGTTCTTGTTCCATTTGTGTATTTATTTTGGGTATTCTGGGAATTAGATGTCTTTTATTTACCTGTATTATCAATGTTTATAAAAGATATTTGATATCAGATTTTCAAATGTTGTGTCGCCGGGTCACTGATATTCTTGCCTTTAAAAACAAGTTACCCTTGGAAAGACGTAGTCGCTCCTATATCTGAAGATAGTAGGATGTTTGGATTTTAATAAATTCCGAGAGAAATACTAAAGTTGAAAGAGTCCCTCAGTTTTACACTATTTAGTAAGTTTCTTCAATTGTTGAATGACCTGTTATCATGGATACTAAAAATGTTTTAGCAGCTCCCTTTTCTGCTAAAAATGACAAATATAAATGTTGTGTTTGGCATCGTATGATTTGCTCGTCGTTATAATATACAGTTGCATTGCTTTACAGAGTGTGATATTTGTAAGTATAGAGGCTAATTCTCATCATTGGCTTCATATTTGAATGTAGTAGAGGGGAAGTTCATGTATCGATTTAATTATGCTGGTAAAGTGCAAAAGTTGGTCCAGCCGTCTTCGAGTTGCTGTGACTATGTCAGCGGTTTTTTATTTCCACAAGACTTTTTAAATAAGTTTTACAGATTGGATGGTGATCTATCTATGCTCGAATATTTTAAAATGTCATTTTGTTACGCAGTATAGTTTGACGAGCCCTGGATATTTTGACTTTCAACATAAAATTTGATGTGGAGAGCTTGTTATGATAAATTGAGTTAGAAGTTATTTTATTAGTTCAATCTTTATAAAAGCTAGGATTTTTATTATCTTGGATTAGCCTGGTGTAAATAGTGTAGATTTATATAGCCGTCTGCTGTGTTTTCTACATATTAGAGGTGCTTTTGTTACAACACGGTTGGAAAAGAAAGCTCAAGAGTCATTGGGTATTACTAACCAATGATAAGTGGGATTGTGGAAAGACATGCGAGGTCAGCACCTGGTGGTAAAGTAGGTTTGATTACCACACACTTTGTGTCCAGATGAAAAATCTATGAGTTTCAAATACCAACAGAAAACTTCAGCGCTGTTGTTTGCCTGGTAAAGTTAGTGACCTTTGGTTCATGGAAATCAGTCTACTTTTGTTAGTGTGGACTAGATCACTGCACTTTGGAGAATTTGTACTAGATGTGTATTAGTTAGTCTTAGAAACATGGCTAAAAATGTTCATGGTTCAGTGTTCGAATAACGAACTCATATTGCTCAAGAATCCATGTCATCAAATTTTTCGTTGCGATCTTCGGCTTGTTCTTCTTCAAGCAGAGTGCCACCGCTAACCGAGAACTGGCCTCCACCGCCAATTAGGTGAATGTCTGAATTTTTAGTTGCAGTATTGAAGATCCTTGTTGGCACTTCAACATCGCCATCCAAGGGACCGAGCCCTGGTGCATAAGTGTCACCAAATCCCCAAGAAAATACAACACCATCTGTGGTAACTGCGAATGAATGATGCGATCCAGTTCCAATGGTTTTGAATTTCACCTGACCATTAGCTATGACAAGCTTTGTGGGTACAGGTACAGAACGAGGATTCCCGTGCTGATCTTTGAAAGTAGATGCGGGTAGTTTGTCTTTGGCGATTCCAATCTCTTTCATATCGTATCTACCCCATGCAAGTACATCACCCTCACTGGTCAAAGCTAAAGTGTGATGTTCTCCGCCGGTAATTTGAATTATGTCGTAATCATCTAAGGCAGCGATATGGGTTGGCTTCATAATCAAGGACCCATCTTCAAGTTCACCTTGAGAGTTTGTTATACCACATTGACCGTATTGATTTAAACCCCAAGTAAAAACATGGCCCTTTGAGTTGATAGCAAAACAGTGAAAATCCCCACTAGCAATGTACTTAATATCATAAAGACCAAATTGCTGTGGCTCTAAAGCCGAAAATTTATGTCTGTCGAGAATTTTTCTACCCAACTGAAACTGCTGCCCATTTCCCCACGCATAAACAACACCTTTTGAGTCTAATGCTAAAACATGATCTTTGCCGCTGGCCAATTGCACGATATTCTTCAACTTGGTTTTTAAGGGTGTTTCCTGATACAAGATGGTCTTCGAAAATCCTAACAAGCCTTCGTTACTTCTAAATGTACCCCAAGTATAGACTTCACCAGAGTCATATAAAATAGCGCTGAGATTGTCTGTAGCGGCAAGTTGGACGAGTTTAGCATTTGTTTTTGGTAAATTTTCAACAATTCCTGGGGTGGATTCAGCCTCATTCAAATCACCATCATCATCTGAATCCTCATCGTTATCCATAGGCTTGAGGACCTCCTTAGCTTTGGAAGTATCTCTTCCTAAAACTTTGCTGTCATTTGTACCCCATGACCAAATTTTACCCTTGGAATCCAATGCAAGAACATGCATCCCGCCAACAGCAAAATCCACAATACCCTCACCATTTAAAGCATCTCTGGTGAGATACGGGTTTAATCTTGGACGTTTAACCTCTTTTGTTTTTGCCTCGGGACCAAGACCTAATTCACACATTGATCCCGTACCCCATACAAAAATGTCTAACTTCTCGGTTTTCTGTGACGGAAACCCATTGATATTTGGTAACTTAGAATAAGAGTGCAATACCGATGATGCAGTGGATTTAGTCTTCTTTGCATCGCCATTTGGTAATGGGGACCCTGAACGTTTCAAGGATGCTGTTAATGCTACCATCTAGACCTTTTAATATGAACGGTCATGCTCGTCTTTTCGCTTGCGATGGATGAAATTTTGTACTGTATATAGTGTATATTGCTTATTCGCTCAGTTGAGCTTATTTATTTCGGCAGAAGCATACCCTTGTCTTTTGTGTCTCCATTTGCTAGATGTCTCCACGAAGTTTCTAGCTATGTTTTGAAGAAGATACGTCATTGAACCAATAGCTCTTATGAAGGCAAGCAATGCGACAAACCACAAGATGAATATCAAATAGATGTTACGACTGGTTTCACCAGGATCATAAACTTGCAACATGGTCATGATAAAAATCAAATTTGCTAAGAGCCATATGAGAACAACTTTGGTTCTCACAAGTTTTGCGTAATCTTCCCCATCAAGTGTCACACATTGGTCCGTTTTGTTCTTGATTTTATTACTCGACCTTTTCGCACGAATATTGTAGAGAGTTTCGAGGTAGACTTCATCGATGTTATAGTCTGCAACAATTGCCTCAAATTCGCCCTCTTCATTCTTCTGAATGATGTATTGATTTGACTTATCTTCTTTGGTGTTGTTATCCCCCTTAGTACCCCAAGAAACATCATGCGTATTGCAGAAAGCGAAGATTTGCAATGTACATGTATATGATGGTATCATCAAGAAGTATTGGAGAGAGCATGTGACCATATGCCATGGATCCAAATACAAGATAGACATCAATGCATAGAGACCATATGTTGCTAAAAGCGACACCACAATACTCACAAACACGTATGTGGATGTATCACCAACACCAAACATTTTGATTGCAGAAATGACAAAATAAAATCCAACAATTAGTGCGTAAAGTGCACAAACTGTCAATAAAATCATCAATGTTTTGAAAATATTTTTAGAAGCCTGAGGACGGTTGCCAATAGATGCAACGAAAATGGAAGTTAGCACACAAATGCATAGATAGTTGAATAAGGTGAATATCCAGAACCCACCCTTTCCTAAATCTTTGTTGGATATTAAAGAGCCCGTCAAAAAATAGAAGGTCAAGTAGAAATTGCTCAAGGAAAAAAATGAGAAAATTAAACTGACGAGCTGATAGACAAACTCGAAGCAAAGACTCAATTTTCGAGCAAATGAATGGTCTGTTTGCCAAATTTGATTCGCGTGACGTAGAGAATATAAAGCTGCAAAGAAAGCACCATTCATCCATCTTCTTCTTTGGGATAAAAACTCGGGAACTGATTCAGGAACATCCGTTTCACCTGTTGCCAGTTTCACGAACTTTAATACCCAACTCTCGTTCCTTTTTGCCACCAATTCCCAGCATAGAATTCTGTCCTCTGCGAGATACATATTCGCTTCAAAGAAGTTTGTTTTGCTGTTTTTTTCGTGGTGGCTAGTGAGCAAGTCTTCGCCTTTGAAATAAGAGTGTAAAGGACCAGTGCCATCATCATGGTTCTTGAGTGCAATGTACCTGTAAGCCGAAAGTGCCCCTGGAAGGACAGATATGTACCCAAAAACAGATTCCAATGGCTTGTCCAAGATATTAGACATTTTGTACTCAAAGTTTTGGGAAGCTACTAGAGGGTTCGATAAATTGATCCATCCCTTTCCCTTCATTGCAGTAATTTCTCCTGCGACTCCCGCGACATTAGAATCTCTGTCGAAAGCTTTCCACATGTTGTAGATCGCATGATTGTCTGGTTTGGTACCGACATCTAAAAGCACCACAACATTCGGGTCCAAAACTGGGCAAAATGCATTGAAAAGCCATCTGTGAGAATTGATTTTTTTCTGGTTTTGTTCTTTTAAGCAGAACAAGACTTGTACAGGAGTCAAACTTTTTTCGTCACCCTTAAATTTGAGATTCTCGTCTATCGATATCTGGGTGGTATACTCGAATAAATGTGCGGCAACTTTCTTGTTGTTCACGTATGGTCTCGCTAAATTATCCTGATAGCAACCTGTTGCAGTCAATAATTGCAAAACTGATTCATTCACCTTATTTCTTCCATCTGAAACGATAATAACTTGAACTTTCTTCCACGAATCCTTACCCCAAACTGAGGATTTATGTCTAGAACAAAGATGTGCCACATTTTTCATGATACCATGCATAGTTCTGGCGAATGATTTTTCATCCTCGTTATACATCGTGACACAAATGACTAATTCGATTTCTCTGCCATACTTTGCTGCTCTAAGGGTAAACCCTTCTTTTACAAAGTCATCCGGTTGAGCAGTACATGCAGTATAAGTCATGTTGACAAACTCACCAAAAGGAGACTCTGTTTTAGTAAGAACCTGTTTGAGCTCGTCTGGTATTCTGTTCTCAAGAACTAAATTTCCAGACTCACCACCTACTAGTCTCACCTTCCTCTTGGTCAATGTTTTTTCTCTATTAGGAACATAGCCGCCATTTATGTTCTTCATCATATCCCCATCAATTGAGACCCCAAAGTATTCACTCATTTGAGATGATGTGGAGTATGTTTTACTTGTGTAAGCAGTATCTGCGTCAGAAAAGCTTTCTTCATCATTAAACTCTTTCTGGTAGGATTGATATCCATAATCATCATCTTTCAGATGAAGGGTACCGTCATCAGATGCATTGTGGCTAATTGAGTTCGCCTCGGCAAAAGTCTCTGGTGTGAAAATTGGTTCAGGTGGCTCTAGAAATCTCTCGCTTCTCTGTGAACTTCTCATAGAAGTAGAGAATTTCGACATTTTCGGAGAGCCATTATTAACGAGATCATTTTTATTATCTCCGGTTACAAAGAGCTCTTTTTGTTTATCTCTCTTGGGACTTTCTTTGAGAGTATAAGTAGCTCTTGGTGTAGGAATTTGCTCAAACGCCAAGGACGGTGTTGCGGTATTTGCCAATTGGGCTGAGAAGTTCTTTGCTTGATTCGAGCTTCTTGTGAAGATATTGGGAGACCTTCTAGAGTTCTGGGCATCCGAAATTGAAGCAGGTATCCCAACAAAGCTGGATTCATCTTCCAGACCCCCATCACCGGCATCAAGATTATAGAACCGTTTAGGAGAAGTTCTATCGCCAGTAAAGACTGCATTTGGCAATGTGGGACTTTGAGGGTCAATGAAGGGATCCTCTTCACTGAATGGACTCTTCATATTCAGTTTGAAGGGTGGTTTGATTTGAAAAAACCACGTACTTGAATTCAATCTATCAAAGTACGCAGTGTTTGTTTATTATTATTATATCCTATTCGGGTAATGCTGTAGTGACATACATGCGGATCGCTCAAACAGTGATAACTTTCCAACAAAACTGTCTGTATAGACACATATCGAAGCTCATATTGAAAAAATATTTTTAGATCACACATTTCAATTTAGTCTTTCATCGTTATTATATGATTTGAGTTTCTAATATTTTCGATCGCACGTAGTTTTATGCAGAAGTTGTGAACTCTCGCACAATTACACAATAACAAGGAATGAGCAATTAGGTTCATGTTTTCTAAACGATTCATTGTGACAAAAGAGCTATAACTTTCTAAAAACTCTTGCAAATTCAAATATACTCATTTGCCTTGTTAGTCGGATGACTGGTCCACTGTATACCGTTGACGATCCCTCCAACGTTCGATATCAATCTTCACCTATTCCCGTTTCCAGTGTGGGATTCAACACTTTAAAAAAACTGCCTTCTAATTCCTCTAACACATCAAGCTTAGCCACCCTGTCTTCCAAGTCACACCCTTTAGCTAGGTTCTTTACAAGAAGTAAACATAATTTTCTGGCTGCTTCTGAATCTTTTGAAATTTTTCCCATTGACAAATCTGGGGAAGGTGGTGAGAAAGAGTTGTCTCTGACTTCCAAATCGTTCGGTCTTTTCAATGTCTCAAGGAGACTGAAAACAAAGTTGAATTTGAACAATAAGTCAAGCAAAAAGCCGGAACTCACTATACAGACCGGGGGTCATAACAATTTAAAGATTCCCAAAAAAATTCTCAGCAGTGACAATGCAATAGACTTTAATAAGCTGTCATCACCAATATCGAGGCATCCACTTTACAGGCCACTGATTCAGTCTTTTGCTGACAACCAATCAAGAAACAGCCATGAAGAGCTGAGTCATGGGTCAGCGCATTACAATGTGAATCCCCATAGAACTGCAGTGACACTATCGTCTCAAAGTTCCAACTCTTTTATAACTGATGTGGATACGGCTGTCATGTTTAATTTTACAGATCCAGATTTCACGGGAACAAGCGACGATCAAGTGTTAGATCTCCACAAAAGATATATGACTTCTGCAGATTACTACATGCAGAAGCTTCACAAGTCCCCCAATGAGGGGTCACCCATATCCTTGAGTGCAAGTCCTCTGGTCTTCAAGGATGATAAGCCAAAATGGGGCCTGGTGCTGAATGGGAGGGATGATGATCGCATATTTTCACAATTGTTTGATATGCTAAGACCAATATTTACACCTTCAAAAGATACAAAACTACAGACTGGTTACGAACATCCTCAGATGACTTTGAGTGTAGAACATGTTGCAAATTTCGTGAAAGAAAACATTCTACCGGCTTATCTGACGCGTGAAAATGAACCTCAGTTCGAGGGTGAGGGTGACAGAATCATTGTTCAAAAGGAAAGAAGCAGAGCCAATACTATCGCAACAACAGCAACAACAGCAACAACAGCTACCACAGCTACAGCAAGCAGTCATTCATTATCTGGTCAATTTGTTGAGGATGACCTGATCGAAATTCAAAGCAAAGAGCTCGCTCTGAAACTTTCCTCCTTTTTTTTCAAGTGTTGTCAAACTTTAGCAAGAGATCTCGAGCTATGCGAGAGAAAAACACTCGAAAATGAACCTCTCTTAAGCAGATGGAAATTTGTGTGCAATGCTTGGAGTCACTTCAATTCAAAGTCTAGATTTTTCTTGCTCCATGTATTTTTTCCGGTGGAGATATACTACGAAATTGAAAATTCAAAACGGCTTGGCGACACTAAACCAGGAAGGGTTGTGAAATGTGAAAAAGAGTTACTTATAGCTTTTAGGGACACTTTCATTGTTCCTTTGCTACAGCGGAGATCTCTAGAGCTCGACAGGTTGAATCTGGATATTGAGCAAGCGGATAGCTTAAAAGACTTTCTTGACGAAGAAAAGTTATTCTTTACTCAAGATCCTCTTAGCGTCAAAAACACTTTGACGATTTGTTTTGGCATTCTTTCATCGCATTCACAAGAGGAAAAGGCATCGAATGACGACCTGCAGTCCACAAATTATCTCTTCATCGACTTTGTGCAATGTTTTGATTCATACACGCGCACCTAAACCCCTACATCTCACTGTTGGCGCTTACTGCTTTGCGCCTGCAATTGTGGAAGGGTGATAACGTTTGTTGGATTCCTATAAACTCAACCTGGGGTCTACGTGACAGATTTACTTATCCGCCCTGTCTTAATGATGCGGATTCCCCCTCCTTATAGGACAAGCCATATCGGCCTGCATATAAGCCAATATGCAGGTTATCTTAAATAATCCTCCTAGCGGTAATTTCCTCCTAGCAACCATTTCCTCCTTGTGTTAGAAATGTGCTCATCTGCACATATATCAAGTGTTAAGTCTAACACTTGCATGCTCCTCTATTCACGTGCCCTACGGGAACGTGAACCTGAACTTTTCTCACGTGCCTTATGACACGTGATAATGAGGTACAGATGTCCCGCAAGTTCAACACTCACAATATTATAGTGTTAATACCATCTGGACGCCTCGCGACGACAACAAACATGGTTTTACCCGACTGCTTGAGAGGTAGACTTACACCTAGTGAAATACAGTATTTGAGTGAGAACGAGCCAATTATGATTCTCCCTAGATATTCAATGCCTAAGATTGATCTAATAGGTGTATGTTCGTTGTTTTTTCCACTGGTATGCTTGCCACTAGCTCAAAGAATACTAACTTAACAGGATCGTTTGCCTAGTTTGAAAGGTATGAAGAGAATCGAAGTCCCATTATGGACTGCATTGATCCTCAAAAATCAAGGAAAGTGTAATATCATTGTTCCATCTTGGTTGAATCATGCGCACTTAACCGAGATGTATGAACAGGAGAGAAAGTATCCTGATATGTTCTCCAAGCTACCTTGGAACTGGTTAGAAGTTTCTAAAATCTTACTCACTAAAGCTGCAGACGATTTGCAGGACAGCACAACTCAACTACGATCTGTACTTCAAGATTTGAAGGAGATCAGGCAGCTGAAATCCAGACGGGGCCTACGAGAATTAAATGAGTCTAATATTCAACTTAATGGGTTGTCCTTAATGGAGATCAACGAGTTAAGGCCATTTGTTCTTGCAGTGATGGGTAAGTTACGACAGTTGCATGAGAGCACGAGTGCCGAGGAAGTGGAAAATGAGGGCTCTGATTTGGAGGAGTAGATCACGTGTTTCATCGCGCAAAAGATTAGATCAACGTTTGAATCGGAATTCATATCATCATGAGTAATTTGAGAAACGTAAGCAGGACGCTCGTGTCGAATTTTGAATTGACGAAAAAGTACACGAAATCTAAACGTGATTTGATACTATCTATACTCAAGTCTACCACAACTAAGCGGGAAGCGAAAAACTACCTTACCAAATACCAAACTTCATTCGACACAACGTACACTCACTTTCGGGAGGAAGAAAGGAAGGATAATCTTTCCAGTCAGCAAATTCAAAGGCATATATTCATTGAGAGATTCTTGAACGGTAGAAATGCATTCACAAATCTCTACAGTGAGGGAGAGGGTAAGTTTCCGAAAGTTCCATTGAGAGTTGCGATAATTAAAATGTCGATGGCCGAACTTCCTGTTGATACACACCAAGGAATTTCAGACACATTTAGAAGACTTGTTGAACTAGGTATATCACCTATCTTGGTTTACGAGACGGGTGAATTGAATGATAATGAATTTAAATTGACTTCTGCGCATATAAATAGCCAAGCTTTGAAACTACTGGAGATAATTTCAGCTTCATCTGAAGATGGCACCCGTTTAGTCAAGTCAGTCATATCAAGTGACTTATTCAAGATTCATGATGGTATTTTAGGGATTGGTTCATTGGAACAAATTCTCATCCCCTTGTACCAAGGAATAGTTCCCATAGTGCTACCAATTCTTTATGAATGCAGTAATGGCCGTCAAAGACATTTCAGCCCAATTAGTGCCCTATTTCATCTTAGCTCATTTTTATTGAACCATTCTGAGTTGCTAACTCTAGAGAAGGTCATAATAATTGATGCTAAAGGTGGAATTCCTTCCGTCGAAAGGAATCAAACAAGCCATGTATTCATCAACTTGTCTCAAGAGTTTTCCGATATAATCTCAGAGATGTATATCGGTCACCTCGATCCAGGCGTGAGAGAGGCTCACATCTCAAACCTTATAGCCATGAACGATATCTTGAGTCTCGCTTCTCAAAGAGGGAATGACACAACTGGCATAATTTCAACCCCTGAAGTTATGTCATTGAATGATGACCATATGAATCCCATAATTTACAATATTTTGACAGACAGGCCAATAATTTCTTCATCTTTACCATCATCAAATCAAAAAACACCCAAGGTCTCCACTTCAATAATCAAAAAAGGATTTCTGGTTAATATAATCGAAGAGCACTCATATATTGGTGAGTTTTCTTTCGAGAATTTAGTGAGAGATAAGATTATCAATAAAGAAAAGTTAATCTCTTTGATAAATGATTCTTTTGGTAAGGATTTGATGACTGATAAGTACTTGGAGCGAATTAATCATACGTTGGCCACATTGATCATCGTGGGTGACTATGATGGTGCAGCCATTATTACTTGGGAGACTTTGTCCAATGGAGAGAAAGTCGCTTACCTTGACAAATTTGCAATCGCTAAAAAAAACCAAGGTCTTCCTAGTTTAGCAGATGTTATATTCAAGCTAATTTCTCAATCTCACCAAAATGAATTACTATGGAGATCGCGAGCTGACAATCCAGTCAACAAATGGTATTTTGAAAGGTGCCGTGGATCTTTTCATGATAAGAATTCTATGTGGAAACTTTATTTCACGGGAGAAATTTACGATAAGCGCATGGGATTGAAAATAGATGGTAGTCTCGAAGAAAGCATAGACATAACAAAAAAGCTCAAACTTTACTCACAGCTTGTTGAAAAAATTGAGCCATCATTCAACTAACTTTCAAAATACCAAAATGATATATACATTTGAATTGTAAGTTTTTTGCCTACACACGACCATAATCATATAAACCGGATTAGTACAAGAAAAGAAACCTTTTATTAGTCAGTAATGGAGGACAAGTTAAGAGAGAGGAGGCCGAATAAAGAGAGATTAGGTTCAGAAAGAGATATGAGCAATACTCAAAAAAGACGTCTTTTTTTTTATCACGAGTTGGACAACTGGCAGAAGGATAATCATTACATTAGATCTTCTTACGTTAAAGAAACCTCCAGTTTTTCGAAATCTTTCAAGTCTTTATTTTATGTGCATAATGAAACAGTGAACATTTATTCACATTTGTTGCCAGCTCTTTTAATATTATACTGTCTAGTATCCTTCTTGTTTTGGGAAAACATTACGTGGGAGAGTTCTGTTTTAGCTCAATTTGGTCTCGGCGCTTACACATGTTTGAGTCTGTCTGCATATTTTCATTTGTTCAAGTCTCATTCGGCTAAAGTGTGCAAGTTTGGGAATCAGTGTGACTATTTTGGGATTGTTATCATGATTACTACCTCCTTAGTGTCGATAATTATGTTTGCCTTCGATGATATCCCCAGACTCAAGTACGGCTTTGTATTACTATTCATTACATTGGGTGCCTTATGTACTAAGGTAACTTTTGATAGCAAATTTTCCACATCAGAGTATCGGCCTTTCCGGTCAGCGATGTTCATAATGTTTGGCTTGTCGGGAGTTTTGCCGATTGCAGCGGCAGTATACACATTTGGTTACCGAGACGCGATTCTTAGATCCAGCGCAAATTGGCTACTTTTAGAGGGTTTCTTTTACATATTGGGAGCATGCCTTTATGCAATGAGGGTACCCGAAAGATTTACTCACATCGAGGCAAATGTGGGTCGAGAACTTGCTGGGCAGTGGGATCTATTTGGTCACCTGCATCAAATCTTTCATTTTATGGTTGTGATCGCGGCCTTTTGTCATTGGAACGCGCTCAGTGATTGTTACTTAAAATGGCAAGTTCGCAACGGTGCATAAACAATAATTAACTATGGGCAACGAGTTGATCATTTTACCTTGTCACTCTATTTGGAGAGGCGGATCCACATTGGGGAAACTGAAAGAGGAATGGTTTTTAGCCTCGTTTCAATTGGAAGGAGAAGATCACCTCTGTTTCTGCGATCACATCAAGACAAGTTTTGAAATACTTCGAAAAAAACCAAATGCTATCCTTGTGATATCAGGTGGTCAAACAAAAGCAGAGGCAGGCTTTATTTCAGAATCACAGTCTTATATCAATTTGTTAAAGAGGATGTTTCCAGATGCTTTACACGACTTTCTGAGAGTAATAGCTGAAGAGTATGCTAGGGACTCTTTTGAGAATGTGATTTTTCTGATCTGCAAATATTACGAAGTTTCTGGGAATTATCCAAGTCATATAACAATCGTGGGATTTGAATTCAAGAGAGAACGATTTCTCACCTGTCACTTAACTAGTGCATTGTCATATCCAGAGGAGCATGTAACCTACGTGGGGAATCATCCTTCTCCGAAAGACCAACATAAAGTTCATGCTTACTTTGAAGATCTTAAGAACTCTGAACGTAAGTACGCATTGGCCCCGTTTACTGAAGACCCTTATGGCTTGCGGAGTCCACTTCGAACAAAGCGAATGCAACGAGATCCATTTCAAAGACAACATGAATATCACAAAAGCAACCCTGACTTGGCGGATTTCCTAGATTGCATCAAAGATACTAGTCATTGCAATGATGATACCAAGATACGGAGTACTATAAAATTTGATTGGGAGCTTTAGTGTTTTATTAATACGAAATTCTCCTAAGCAACAGCTATCAGTTGTTTTTTGCCCTTCTAGCTTGGACTGCTTTCGACAAGCTCGTCAACATTGACACAGTTGTTTCCCAAGAAACACAACCATCCGTAATAGAGATACCATACTTCAAGCTTTGCTTTCCTGCATTATCTGCTGGCATACTTTGCTTACCCTCGTGTATGTGAGACTCTATCATAACACCGATAATAGTGTTATTACCTTCGGAAATCTGATCTGCAACCGCTTGCAATACCTTTGGTTGATTTCTGTAGTCCTTAGACGAGTTGTCATGAGAACAGTCGACCATCAATTTTGTCTTAGGTGCACTACTACCAGCAATATCTTCCTCAGCTTTCTTGACAGACTCTGCATCGTAGTTTGTAATTTTCTTTCCACCTCTCAATATGATGAAGCAGTTGTCATTGCCTTTCGTGGTTGTGATTGCGGCCAAACCGTTTTTCGTAACACCCATGAAATGATGGCCCTTCGAAGAAGCTTGAACTGCATCTAAAGCAACCCCAAGATTACCATCAGTTCCATTTTTAAAACCAATAGGAAAAGACAATCCCGAAGCCAATTCTCTGTGCAATTGAGACTCAGTAGTTCTTGCACCAATAGCACCAAAACTCAAAAAGTCAGAGAAGTATTGCGGAGAAATGGTGTCAAGCATCTCTGAACCAATAGGAATACCAACTTCACTAGTCAAATCAGAGTACAATTGCCTGGAGACTCTTAAACCCTTGTTGATGTCAAAAGTGTTATCCACATTTGGATCGTTAATGAGTCCCTTCCATCCAACAGTAGTTCTTGGCTTTTCTAAGTAAGCTCTCATAATGATCACGAGATCTTGCTCTAATTCCTCGGACAATTTCTTAAGACGTTTTGCGTATTCCAAAGCTGCCTCGGTGTCATGAATAGAGCAAGGACCAACAACAACTAAACAACGGTCATCGGAACCCGCAAGGATTTGAGCTGACTCAGCCCTGGCCTTGATGACCACGGATAATGAATCTTTTTTAGCTGCAATCTCATTTTGAAGTAGGGCAGGTGGAATCAACGGGTCGTAACCCAAAATTCTTGTATCGTCGAATTCTTCGGGAATTGGTGTTTTATTCATTGTGATCTCAAGCAGTAAGATGTATTTGGTAAAAAGAGGTTGTTAATTGAATGAGGTTTAATTCAAGTGAAAATTCGCTCTACTTTATAGTACTTATGACTCAGCGAAAATTTTACGCAGCATATCATACTGCATATAGTGACATAACATTAAGAAAAGTTTCTGTTGAAGATACATCTTCGCTCAAGCTCACAACTCATTGGTTTATAAATTCATGCCGCGATTCATGGAGTCTCATAAGGCTTAATTCTGAAAAAATGCCTCTGAAGGGCCGGTTTTTAGAACGGTTTTGAAGAAAATAGAATTAACTCATATGCTCGAGTTTCCTATTAGAATATTTGAAACCTGCACAATAATATATTGAGACAGATTGTTTCTGCGATCGCATAGTCAACTTCAGTCTAAAAATGCAGTTTCTTGTTACGGAAGGGCGGAAAATATTTCTCCTGTTTCTTCTTTTCGGGCTAATTAACAATATCCTATATGTGGTAATTTTGTCTGCAGCTATTGACATCGTCGGCCTAACAATACCAAAAGCTGTCGTGCTACTCGCTGACATAGTACCCTCGTTATCTATTAAGGTATCAGCTCCTTTTTTCATATACAAGGTACCTTATGCTAAGCGAATATGGATCTTACTTTCCTTGTCTTTTCTAGGAATGATATTTATTTCTCTCTCGGATCAAAAAAATATTGTTTTTAAATTGGTCGGAATCTCCATGGCCTCTTTCTCTTCTGGAATGGGGGAGGTTTCATTTTTACTGCTAACTCACTATTACGATGAGAAACTTGCAATTGGTGGATTTTCCATGGGAACTGGCGGAGCTGGTCTCGCTGGGAGTTTCATATTTTTATTATTAACTAACATTTTAGGAATTCTGAGCTGGTCAGCTTTGCTCTCCTTTGCTGTCATTCCTTTTGGTTTCCCTATTGTATTCTACCTTCTTTTGCCTGCAGGAGAAACAATATGTTATTACCCAATAGCAGCAAATACAGAATCAGAGACTACTATCTATGAGGAGGATGCTAGCACTGACGTAAACATATTGAGGGCTTTGCAGAATTGCAACCAAATCTGGGATATCCTCATAAAACTTAGAGAACACATTTATGAAACGCTTCAAGCAATGAAACATTTAGTAATGCCCTTCATGATACCATTGTGTACTGTGTACATTGCTGAGTACACAATAAATCAAGGTGTTTGTCCAACTTTATTGTTTCCATTAAATGATATACCCCAATGGCTTTTCTCAAGCTACAGAGATATCTATGTGTTTTATGGTTTCCTCTATCAATTGGGTGTATTTATATCTAGGTCATCGTTAACACTAGGCTTAAGATTTCGAAACTTGCGCTTGTTAAGTACTTTGCAAATGCTCAACTTGTTTCTCGCTTTAATCCAAGCCAAATATGACTTTCCCTTTCCCAATATTTGGCTCTTAATGTGCTTAATCTTCTACGAGGGTCTTCTTGGTGGATGTCTGTACGTCAACACATTTTTGTCTGTTAGTGAGCAGGTTGCTAAAGAAGAAAGAGAATTCTCTTTAGCCTGCGTTGGCATTAGTGACTCTTTTGGTGTGATGATTGCTGGCTTTGTTAGTTTGTGGCTCGAGGGCTATCTCTGTGACAGCCAAGTGGCGAGGGGGAGAAATTACTGTAGGGGGGGATCTTAAATACTATTGCATGCCCCTTTACTTTCGCTCTTGAAAACGTCTTTTTTAATAACCACATGCATGTGTTATTAGTGAGTAGCCCAAAAATTTGAGACGCGGAATCATTTAACAAAGCAAAGAATGCGGCATCAAATAGCGGGGAACGTTGATAATGGTGTTCGGATTTAGCCAATTTGTCACTCAATGATTAGTCATATTATGAGCAAAATTAGAAACGTATTGATCCTTGCAATAAATGTAATTTAGTCCTTGTATTTCTAATTGTTTTTTTTACAGGGATATTTCGTAAGGAGTGCAGGAATGTAATTACTTGATGCGGTAAAATCAGAAGCGGAGTGCGTCTTGTTGGGCCCTACTGAAAACATATATACTTCCTACCTCAACATACTAAATACGCAAGACGCTTTCTCCAATGAGCGAAGTAATTGCTAATTCAGACTTTGACATCAATATCTTGGATGATGCATTGACTAATCCAAACATTGAGCTAACTTTCCCACTTCCCACAGATAAGGAGACCTACGTTTCATTAGAGACAAACAAGCAGACAAAGAATGGATTTCAAATTTTACAGCATTTCATTCGCTTTTTCACGAATATTGATGTTTTTGAAATTTACAAAAATGCTGAATATAGGTATTCCGTAAACAAGACCAATCCCTTCTTCAACGAAGCTGTCGAAAGTTTCATGAGCGACAGGTTAGAAAAATCCGATGAAAAGCTCGATGAAATTGTTTACAGGTTGGTTGATCTGGAATTACGCATGAACTTGATTAAAGCAAAAGAATTTCCTGAGAGATTCAAGGTTGTTAAAGATTTTATGATTAAATTCTACAAAAAAGAAAACAAGAAAAACCTACCCCATTTTGGTACTGAGTTGTTCATCAGACTATGCTACATTACAGTCATCAAGATCATCTCTAAGATGTTCCCTCAAGGTGTCTGGGTGAACAGAGAGCAATTCAGTGCCCTTTACCAAAAATACTTGAGCAACCCTATGTCGATTATTCTTTTGCCAAATCATCAGTCTCATATCGATTACGTGGTCTTGCATCTTATAATGATCAGATTTCAGATGTCTGTCCCTACAGTTATTGCAGGAGAGAACTTGAATGTTGCAATTTTTGGCTCAATTTTGAAAGGGTTGGGAGCAATTTTCATCAAACGTACATTCAACAACGAGCTATACACTGAAAGAAATCTAACCAACTTCGTTGAATTTATGTTTTTGAACAAAATTCACTTTGAAGTTTTCATAGAGGGAACTCGTTCTAGAGATGGGAAATTGTTGTTACCAAAGTATGGAATATTAAAGACCTTAGCATCGATTTACTTCAAACAAAGAGTTCACGAGAAAAACAATCATTTCGATATGTTAATTCAACCGATCTCTATCACTTACGAAAGAATTTATGAAGCTGATGGCTATCTCAAGGAAATGGTGGGCAAAGATAAGAATCAAGAGAGTTTCATTAATATCTTGTCTAATGGCCTTTCCAACCTATTTTCAATCAAAGGACACAATAGTATTCAATACCTGAAAGATGGGTTCGTCGACAACCTGAGATCTTCCTTGAATGGTAAGCTTTATGTTAAGCTCGCTGACAACTTCACTTTCTCTTCGTATGTCGACGACCCTGCAAATCATGTCATAAAGGCAAGCGAGGATGATATTTTGAGTAATGAGCAGCAACTTAATCTCAAAAAGCTCGGTTTCAAGGTACTTCACGCCATCAATGATGTTTCATACCTTCCACAATGCGCCATTGTTGGATTAACCATACAAACTTATTATTACTTGAATGGTCAAAAAAATTTCAAGATTCATGAGCTTCTTCCTTTGATGGATTTCTTGAGCAATATTCTACAGGAAGAAGATCTTTCTATTTCGAACAAAAAAATTCTCACTGACATTCAAAGGCTTACCAACGAAGAAAAAGTTGATTTGATCAAAGTTCAAATCATTAAGTTCTTCAAATTCACCTTGGTGAATACCAAAACAAATGAAATTAAGATCATCAATACTTTTGAGCTCCTTTACTACAAAAATCTCTCGATTCATTTGATCATACACAAGTGCTTGGCTTCGCTCATTTTGTTGAAAACACTGAAAATTCATCAGATCAAGAAGCTTTTTTACATCTTCACAGGATTCTTGAAGAACGAATTTTTGTTTGATTATGACTATAAGGAGAGTCATAACATATCCGAAATCTTGAAGAAATATCAAGATCTAGACGTTATTTCGAATGATTATGAAGCGAAGGATGTAAACTACCATAAAACTCTCGCTACAATTATTTTGCCTTTCGTTCGGTCCTTTACCATTTGCTTGGATAATTTGAGCTTCCAGGTCGGTCAATTTTATCAAAATTCTCAAAATGAAATCACAGAGCAACAATTGATCAATGATTCGTTGATGCTGAAAGATTTTCCTACAACAAAGTCCATTTTGCGTATCATTCAAAAAGACAATTTCGAGAATTTTAAGAGTGAGTCACCTGAATACCTGGTTGAGACTTATAACAAGCAATATTTACTTTCATTCTTATTCTACTTGAACAACTTGAAATTGATCAAGATTTTCAAGAATAAATCCAAGACGAAGGCTTACGTCATTTTGAAAAATTACAGAGACATCCAGTTCTCCTTGACGTTCATGCAAAACTTTGAAAAAGGAAAAATTGATGATACATCTATCAATTACATGATCGACGTTGTTGATAAATCATTTGACCGTGGTTCAGCTCCGGAGTTGAGTAAGCTTTAAGTATCAGTTTACATTAATGTTAGAAACAAGTGCGGCAGCATGTCTTGATTACTTTATATAGGCTTCAGTATGAAGTCGTTTGATGCAGACTGAATTATGTACCCTCAATATACATCCCTTGGGAATCAATGATTTCGAGTCAGACGAGGTATCACCTCGAACCACCAGCCTACAATTGCTGTTCATGCACGAAAAGTTACATTAAAGCGTGCAGTTGCCATTGATGTGTAAGATTAGTCAAATTGGCTTCTGAGCCGAGGAGTAGCGCGGCGCAATCAGCAAGGCGAGATGATGCATGAAGACATTGGTGTATTTGCTGCGCGCTAACTTACCTTCCTTTCGCGTGTTATGCCAAAGCACGACTGCGCGGAACATCTTACACGATGCAGGCTTGAAAGTTACCCCTATCCTCGCTGAGCGCACTGCTCAGCCTACTTGGTTAGGGGTGAGTGACAGCGTGATGCGCAAGCCACGCAACCATGGAAAGCAAGTCATGTATCGAGGAATTATGCTGAACGATCCGTCTTTATATACTTGCCGGGATTACAAGTAATTAAAAACAGCTGAGATCAAAAAAAGTTCAAAAGTTACTTTTTAATACCCGAAGTGTTCATGTTTTGGCTAGTGGAGAAATTTGCGTCACCGCGCTTCACCAGTGTTTTTTTTCTTTTTCAGCATACTATACACAGAACCTCTCACATTCATTTGGTCTCATGTTTTCTATACCCACCTCCACTCGACAATCGTTCTAACCCATATTCTTCCCTAAGAATCCAACACTTGAAGACCCTACTATAATAATTCACACTTTTTGGGCTCCTTCTTTTTAATACCTTTCATTCTCGTTGACAAGCAAATTTATCATCTTCGTGAGCCACACCAAAGCGTTTTCCTAGATCATTAGTTTAGGGCAGGTTATCATCTTAGAGCACTAGTTTGACGTTTGTGACAGAAAATTAGGAAGCTAATGAGAAAAGAATTGAAGTATATATTATGGGGGCATCTTGCTCTCTTACTTTTCTTGACTTATTGCGCATCGGACTTGATAAGTCTACTTTTTGACGACTCATACCCCGACTCTTTTGTCGATACGGAACTAAACCCAATTGGAGGAAAGTTGGACAAAACTCTCCTTATACCCAAGATTATCCACCAGACTTATAAAACGGAACAGATTCCCGAAGCCTGGCAATCTGGTCAACAAGCATGCGTGGACTTACATCCCGACTATCAGTACATTCTTTGGACTGATGAGATGGCTAGAGACTTCATCGCCGAAAAATATCCATGGTTTTTGAGCGCTTGGGACTCTTACCCATATCCCATTCAGAGAGCGGATGCTATCCGTTACTTTGCTTTACACCACTACGGAGGTATTTATATTGATTTAGATGATGGTTGCATGAGAAGATTAGATCCTCTCTTGACTGTCCCCGCATTTGTGCGTGAAACGAAACCAACAGGCATATCAAATGACGTTATGGGATCGGTTCAAGGCCATCCTTTCTTCGTGAAAGTCTTAAAGAATCTTGAAGGGTATCAAAGAAACTGGTTCGTGCCATACATAACTATTATGTACTCAACAGGTCCTCTATTTCTCTCGGCAATGCTTATGCAATATAAGAGAAAGGGAGTCCCTGAAGCTGGTAAGGTTCGGGTGCTTCTTCCACATGACTACAAGTCAAAGGTGAACTCTTTTTTTTCAATTTCCACAGGCTCCTCGTGGCATTCAGATGACGCCAAGGTGATGAAGTTGATGGCCCAACATATTGGATTGGCTGTGTTTGCGGGCTTCTTGGTGGCAGGATTCATCTTTTTGCTCGAATGGTGGTTTTATCAGTGGTGTATTCATACCAATTTCAGCAAGTCTTTCGAGAGAATTGCTACAAAACTCAGGTTCAAGAAGCAAGTCAAGAAGAGGTCAAGAAAAGACTCAAATCTACCAGTTAGTCTTGATTTTGAAAAAGTTGAGTCTGTCTAAGTGTTTAAACTGGTTCAGTATTTTACAATCATAGGACACTTACCATGATCTTTGAAGTGTGAGTGATCTATCATAGAAGCAGTGAATTTGCATATTAAAAAAATTAATTAACGAAGCTGATGTCATAACTTGAATTTATTTACAATTTGTCTTTCTCTTGTGTAGACTCATTCTTGGATGTTGTGTTCATTGATTTGAACATGCTTAATCCAGTTGCCATCAATCCATTCAAATCACTAAGGTTTGAAGGAAGGACTACTGTGTTGGTCTCTTTTGCAATTTTTCCGAACTCTTTGATGTATTGTTGCGCAACTTGAAGATTGATTGCGTCTGTACCACCAGGAGTGTTCTTAATGGAATTAGCGATTTTTTCAATACTAAGAGCTGTGGCCTCTGCTTGCAAAATGATAGATTGCTTTTCACCCTCGGCAATGTTAATTCTCGATTGTCTCGTACCCTCTGATTCCAAGATTTCTGCACGTTTGGATCTCTCAGCACTGACTTGTCTATGCATGGCATCCAAGACATTCTGAGGTGGGTGAATATCTCTGATTTCATAACGCAAACATTCAACTCCCCAGTGCTCTTTTGCAGCTTCGTTAATGGTGCTGTTGATGTTGGTGTTCAACTGCTGCCTCTCCTTCAATACAGAGTCTAACGTTAATGAACCAATTTCGGATCTCATGGTAGTTTGCGCAAGTTGACTTATAGCAAATTTGAAGTCTTCCACACCGTAAGATGCCTTGTATGCATCATTGACTTTTATATACAAGATACCATCCAATTCCAATGACACGTTGTCTGCCGTGATCGCGTTTTGAGATGGAATTTCAATTGCGGTTTCTTTAAGGGACTGAACATACGTGATTCTGTCGAGTATAGGGATCAATAAGGCGATACCTGGTTGCAAAATCTTGTGAAATTTACCCATTCTCTCCACAACATACGCCGTTTGTTGGGGAACAAACTTGATGATCGTGTTAGATGGTAAGCGTTCTCTTTGGAAGAAGCTCAACGATGGCGGAGGGATTCTGGCCGAACTTGGGACACTATACCATCTGGAAAAGCATTTCAATGCATAGGAAGCTTTAGCAAGTTTTGTAACATTCATTTTCATTGACGGGTGAGTGATGAACCAAAGGCGCACTTCACTTACGCCGCTGAAAATGCCCGCTCGCCAAAAGTAGTGCACCTTGATGTGTGTGGGCAAGTCAGGGACAATAATAAAAATATACCGAGTGACCCATGAAAACGGAGCAGTCCATAATTTTTCTTCGAGTTTAGAGCATAATTCCAGAAAATTTTGTAGTGTAATAATCCCTTTACTCTCTGGGTTAACATACCCAAAAGTTGCTCACGTGACCTCCCGCATCTTGAGATCTCGAGATGAGATTCCATAAACTAGCGTAACTACTATTCACAGATGCCTAAAGATTCTGAAATATCTCTCAATGAGAGAAAATTTGTTGTGGAAGGATTGGTGAATGGATATCGTTTGAATGGTAGGGGTCTTCATGAGATGAGGAAACCAGAAATAACTGTCTCAGAAAGTGAATATGGATATGTGGAAGTCAGTCTTGGCAAAACGAGTTTGGCGGTAAGAATCAGCAGTGAGATTGTTAAGCCATTTGAAGACAGGCCTTTCGAAGGAGTGTTTACTATCAATACAGAGATCAGTCCTATGGCTAGCCCAATGTTCGAGAACGGAAAAAGCTCTGATGACGAAGTGCTAATTTCGAGATTAATTGAGAAGGCCGTTAGAAGATCAAACGCTTTAGATCTAGAAAGTTTATGTATCATTGCAAACGAGAAAGTGTGGCACATAAGGGCTGATATTCACTTTCTTAATTGTGATGGCGGCTTCATTGATGCTTCTTGTTTGGGTGTCATGACCGCGCTTCAGCATTTTAGAAAACCCGACGTTTCAATCAATGGAACAGATGTTATAGTTCATGATTTTGATGAACGACAGCCAGTTGCATTGAGTATTCTCCATGTGCCGCTTTGCGTGACATACTCCTTTTTCAATCCGGTCGATAAGATCGAGAACATTAAGGGAGCTGATAATCAAGAAATCGCCATAATGGATGCCGACCTGAGCGAGGAGCTCATCCGAGACGGTACTTTGGTGATCACTTTAAATAAAAATCGGGAACTAATCCAGATTTCAAAGAATGGTGGCTTACCCATTGACAGCGTCACCCTTTTGGAGTTAACCAAATCTGCATATGCAACCGTTGAAACCATGACTGACAAGATCAAGATGCTTCTCACAGAAGAAGAAAAAAAGCGCTATAAGAGGTTAAACCTAGGACTTCTTGAAGTTGGGGCTACAATTTAAGATTTTACTTTATCTATTGTCTTTTGAAAAAGCTATCCAATGCACCTTTACCAACTGCTACCTTCTTCACTAGCTTTTTTTTCGACTGAAAGGATTTGGTCGACTTCTGATCCTGAAGGTTTTCCCTTCCTTGTAATTTCGAGTTGCCTAAACCAATATTATCCTCCGCAATATCTCTGGCCTTTTCTTCCTTTTCCTTTCCAGCTATAAAATCATGTAAAGGCAGAAAGTCAGATTTGCTATAGTCGAGATACGATTTCATCAATACCAGGTTCAAATAAGAACCAAATAGAAAATTAACACTGTACTTAATGGTTTGTAGCTCCAATATATCTTTAGGCACTTGGCCAGACATGGTAGTAAGACTTCCCATAATCTGGCTCGAGAGTGAATAATCAGGGTTGTCAGAAAACACTTGTATGAGTTTCTTTACTCTCTTTTCAAGAAGCGAGTAAAGTTTCACTAGGTTTAATTTGTGAAAGGACTCACCATTCTCTTCTATTACATCACAAAACGAGCCTAAACATGAAGTTATGCTGGAGCTAATGAGATGAATTTGCTGCAGATCTTCAAGACAGACAGAAAAACCATCTAGAATGTCATGAGTAGTATGGTAACGCGCTGTGTATATCTCCGATTGCGATGTCATCCATTTGATCACTGGATAGGTTATGTCAAACTCCGTGAAACAAATAAGCAGCGGATTAGATATGACACTCCCATGATCATTGTCAGAAGTTTCTATAATGCAAGACTTCACTGGCTCACCTGACTGCAATTTGGGCTCCGGACGCTTGTCAAATTGACTGCCCGGGCCAATCTCTCTGAGCTCATATAGAGTCTTTCCAGAAATTGCAAGAGTAAATTTGCTGCATTCAATTTTTAAGGAGCAAAATTCAAAGTCATTGACTTTATCGGGTATTAAAAATAATTTAGTCCTGTTGTCTATTGCGTTCATAGTTATGGATAGTTTGATATCTCGAGATCGATCTTTTTAAGCTTAGTGCGAACGTGTATATGCACGATTTTATGAAGGAGAAGGTGTGAATAAATAAATTGATTTCTTGGTGTCTAGATCATAAGCCAGCTAAGGACTGGATAAAATCACGGACCGCACCAATACTGGCAAGAATAATCATGACTGTTCCGAAAACACTGAAACTTAAAGAACTCATCGAAGCAGCCCTAGGATCAACATTGAGTAGATGCGCGGTTGCAATAGCACCGCAATTGATTCCAAGTGTGACACCTCTGGTGACATAATCATTTGAAGGAATTCTTAGTAATTTAAAGAACAGGTCACCAATAAGAACACCACAGATACCACTAAGAATGGTGCAGACTGCCATCAAAGAGACGGAGCCCCCTAAGGATTTCATGAGTGGAGTCCCTAAGGCCAATGTTACCAGTCTTCCGATGAATCCTATAGATCTCTCATGGCTTATGCCAATTTTGAAACAAATAATAGGATAGCATAAAAAGGTGATCACCATTGAAATCAATAAAGGTGGCATCAATACCCAAAAATTTCTCACGAAGTCTTTTCTATGAGTAAACATTGGCAAAGACAATGAAACAATCGAGATATCCATCAAAGACGATAAAAAGTCGCCACATCCAGGCCACATTGGTTGAGAAGTGAAAGTATTAGACGTCGAGCTCGGGACTGTTTCGCCATTATCGTACATGGCTTTCCCATTAAAAAGATGGAGATAAGTCTTTCCAGTTTTGTAGTACCTTAAATCATCGAGGAACCCTTTGGGCGATCCTTTGTGATATATGAGCGAGGATATAAAGCACACAAAAAGAATTTCAGCAGTCAGTATCAAAATGGGATGAGCAAACTTTTTCGTTTGGGGAAACTTTTGTGGAATCAAAAGGGCAATCAAATAGCAGGTGACTGTTAATCCCAAATGAAATGGTAGCATAACATGAATGGAGCGGATGTAATAAAAAGGTAAGGAGATAAAAAACAAAGCGACGTAAAGGAACCAATCGATGTAGTTTGAAACAATAATCGCAACTTGTTTAGAGTCTCTGGACATATGGTTATACTCCTCATATGCCTTCTGATTAGGAATTTCGAAATCACTTGCTGCTCCCAATTCGTCGCTTCGACTCAGCAGAGCAGAAGATCGGCTGTCCATTTGAAAACTTGGTGAGGGCTCTCTAGGAAACTGAGTTGTTGCGAATCTCTTAATTACTGCAGAATCCGCTTCTTCAAAAGGATTCTCGATGATTGATGAAGACCTTATTTTTCTCGCTGGCTCTGTGTTGGACGGTCTAAGGGAGGAAATATCAATGGTTGTGATGTCTTTCTGAGCTCTCGTGTATGGCTTACTCAAGTCAAAAAGTTCGATATTCAGTTCTTCAGTTGTACCTTCTTTAAATTCAGGCACACTCCCATTGTCCAGTTTGTCATAATTCGAATGATCATATCCAATAAGACCCAATAGTTTTTTAAGCAACATGATCAAGTATACATCAAATACCATAAGTAGTAATCCACCAACGACAAAGACTGCTGCTATTTTAGCACACTCTACAAATGTAATCTTTTCACTAAGAGGCAATGTAATGAAGGAAGGAAGAAAAAAAACGTTGATCCATTTGAGTGTGAAGTTCATGGATGGCTGTATGATCATAAGGTAGTGTTCTAGAATCCATGAAGCCACATTCCCCAACTGTTTGAATTTTCCTTCCTTCGGAGTCCCACCCAAGTTAGCCAACAAATTCAAAACAACAAGGATTATCAAATTAACAAGCATGCCTAGAACAGAAGCCGGAAAGTTGATTTTGGCGATATCCGCAAGTAATATGTTGAAGCCATACAAAATTGTGAACAAGATAAGAATGCCAATGGGAATTAGGACGAAAGAATGTACTATATGGTGCTGGGAATACCACAAACCATACACCACACCTTTAAAAATATCATTGATAGAGATCATGGAAACTCTATTCCAGCACCTTGATGCTTTTTCGATGTGGGGTGAATGTCCGCGTGCGCTAATTCCTGTGAGAACTTGGGGTAAGATCCGCGGCTACGCTGCAAGATGAGGGATGCACATAGCAGCAATTACAATAGCAAACCGGAGCTTATCGGCAAATACATGTTCATCAAGGCATTGTATTTGTTATGTTTTAATGTGCTTAAAAAAAATACGTCCAAATAATCGCATATTGTTACTGTAATTGGCGGCTTTGTTCCCCATAGGCTATAGCTAAAAGCTCCTTCAAATCTGGGAAGTTAAAATTAAGTTCTTTACAGGCTCCACTTTGCTTTAATCATATCCAATTCATCGTTAGACTACATAACAAACACTAAGTATGTTTACAGTGGGCATCGCTCACCCCAGTGCAGCTGTACGGGCTGAGCGTTCTGTTTTTATGTTGTGCTGTCATCCTACCATGAAGCATATCGTGATATTTTTTCAAGTAAATAATAAGTTCTAGATTAGCTCTTGGCAAGTCGACATGTCCCAGTATCTTAAGCTTCAGAACCTTCTATCAAATCCTTAAACTCCTCTTTGGCGTATCTCAATCCACAATAGCCGCAAGTAGATGCTTTTGGCTGATCTAAGTTGATGAATACTTTGGGGTGTCCTTGCAAAGTGGAGCCCTTGTTTCCATCACAAACTGCGATGTTACCCTCATGCAAGTATCTCACAGGCTCTTTGGCAATCAAATTTATGGCAGCATATGGCTGGGGTTGCACACTCAAGTCTTTTTGGATAAATCTGTGTGGATGGGTGGCATAGACATCTTGACGTGCTGCTTGAGATGGAGACCAAGTCTTTTCACTATTGGGTGCCGGCATGGCACTTTCATTGTGTTCTAACTCCTGTGGCGTGAGGCCAGTAGCACTGATTTTAGAGGGTTGAGCGACAGTTGTCTGGAATCTCACAGTCGATCTTAAGAGGGCTCTTCTCAACATGCTTGGTCAATATTGTTATGTTGCGTGTCTTGGGATGGAAACTGAATAAGCGCACTCTATGGACCAGGTTATTGGATAATTTTGTTAGCGAACCCGTATGCAAGAATTTTTCTCACATGTGAAAGCAGTCGCCAGCTCCCACCAGTACATCCAAGATAAGCGTCTTTACACTCTATCTAAGAGATGCAATCTGTCACTATCCATAAATACACCGATGTTTTAACGGCAATTGAGTTTGGACCGCAAGATTCAGTACCAGAAAATTTTATTGTGTTCATAGGTGGCCTTGGTGACGGCTTCTTAACGGTTCCATATGTTCCACAGTTGGCTGAGGCTATAACTGCCCAGTTTGGCGAAAAGTGGGTTGTGGTTCAAGCATTGATCGGCTCCTCATATTTAGGATTTGGTACCGGTAATTTAGAAAAGGATTGTCGTGATTTATCCTTTCTAGTGAAGTATCTTAGACAAAGAAGAGGAAGTGCCGACTCTAAGGTTATTTTGATGGGCCATTCAACTGGATGCCAAGATGTCATGCAATACCTTACTAAATTCAGTAAACAAAAATATTGTGAACCTCTTATGGCATTGAATGGTGGCATTTTACAAGCCCCCGTCAGCGATCGCGAAGGAATCCGAAATGATTCGAATACCAAAGAGATTGATGAATTGTTGAGCTTGTCTAAATATTATATTAAAAATGGCAGGGATAAGGAGATGCTTCCTCACAAAGCTCAGAAATATACATTTGGCTCACCAGTCAATGCATACAGATTTAATGCGTTATTGAGCGTGGGCGGCGATGATGATTACTTCTCATCAGACTTGACACATGAGGATAATCTCAAACTGTTTGGCGGGATAGAGGTTCCAATATTGGTTCTTTTAGGAGCAAAGGATGAGTTTATGCCTGCTTCCGTAGAAAAAGAGGCACTTTTAAACTCCTGGAGAAAGGCTTGCAACCCTTGTTTCTGGAGTAAGTACAGCAAGGTTATTCCTGGCGCCACCCACAATATCGGACCTGCCTCTGCTGAAAATTCTGTGGAGATGTTGATAAAGACCGTCCGAGATTACATCAAAGACAATTCTTGAATAATATTTTTCTATTGCTTTTCTTAATAGTCACCCTCAATTCGAAAGTTTTCTATCTTTTCAATGAATTCTTCATAGAATTGGTCCTGACTTAAATCTTCTGAGGGTTCTTGTGGCTTCGACTTCTGGGTAAACTGCCACCATTTAGACTTTGGCACCTGTACTAGTGGACTTTCCCTCTGACCAACCGGGTCCAACCTAGCCATCAAAAATCTTGCTTGAGAGTGGCCTCTTTGAGTCAAAATGATGCTAGGCTCGAAGTTGCGGTTCGTTATGATTTGATTTCTAACGAACTCAAGGGCCCTTATTAAGGAATCATTTTGAGGCTCACAATAAACTAGGTTTTCATTGGTAGAGTGATGTAAAGCAATTTTGTGTTCAGACCGAGAGAACTGGTTGAAAATAATGATGTTGAAGCCACTGTCTAAGACATAAAACTCTTGTTCATCATTAATCAACTTCATACTATCAATATTCGGCGGAACTTCTTTTGGGACTCCTCTGTCAAGCTTATAAAGAATAGGCCGGATCATGCACCACGACTCATTGCTATCTGATCTCAAGAACAAATGATGATTGAAGGCAGTTTCGTCTGGAGAACTGTTGAATATTCTTACAAGCTGAGGGTTTCGTCTCAAGCTGTATGAAAAGGCAGGCAATTGTTGAAATTGCAGACATATGGCAAACTTATTTTTAAGAGCAAGTATAGGCGTGTCTGTCGTCTGTGGATCGATTGTAACGCCTCCAAATACCTTCATTATTCTAAGAAGAGCGTTATCGACCTCATGCACCACATCTTCAAAGGATTCAAAACCAATAGAAGTATCAATTTTACTGATGAGAAGCCGTGCGAACAATGCAATCCATGCTCTGTCATTAAAGCTCTCTAACAATGCCTTCTCCTTCATAATATTGCTCTTGGTATTCACCAACCTGTATTTTCCATTGCTGAGCTTCACTTGGTTGCCTGCTAGAACAGCCAAAGTCGTCATCCTCTTGACAGTCAGGACCCTCAGAACAAAAGCCAGAGATACTTCATCCCAAAATTTGAGGTGGAATTGAATGTACACTTCTTTGATGCCTTCCGAACTCAAAGCAGCTGACGAAGAAGCTGTTTCTATATCAAAGTATACAGCAATAGTGTCTTCCGTGGAAACATGTCCCAAGTACCACTGATTGGTGAAGTTTCGTTTCTTCAAACTGGAATCGTATCTTGTGATCGAGTCAGATATTTTATCGTGGTGCATGCTTATTAGTTTGGATGATTGATATGATGATTGAAGCTCGGTCAATCCTGCAACTGCTTTCATAATTTTAATTCCAGGGGATGTAAGGATTGTAAGCTGACATAACTGGACCCTATTATTCAGTATCAGCAATTGCCGGGAGAGTGCATGAGCAAATTTAATAGAAGAAAAACTGTCAGTCAAAATAATACTTCCGCCGCTTGCAGTTGCCAAGTGCTTCATTTCATAAATTCCAACCTGGTCCAATGAGCCTGTGTACAAGTCACACGAGAATTTTGGGGTACTTTCAGAAGTGGTGAAATCAACTAATTTTACCCTTGATGTATAAACAGCTTGGTAAGCATCAGCCACTTGATAACCACAAAGAATGTAGGAAATATACTGGTAGAGTTTGCTTGCCAGGACGAAATGGGGTGCTTTGAAATTAGCCACGTCATGATGTGATCGAATATGCTCTGACTCTGTTACAATTCTGCCTGGCACAAGTGTTGCAGGTCCGGACAAAAAAGCATGTATTTTACCGTGCGAAAATGGGGCACAAAACTTCGTTAACATAAGTGCCGTGGAAAGAAGTGCAAGCCCGGTTGCTCTGGGAGCTTTGAAGGAAGAGGTAAGTTTGGGCCTTAACCTATCGATGTAATCAAAAAGTTCTTGAGATGGAGTCAGTAAGTATCCGGCCTCTAATAAGGCACGATGGTTTGACTTAAGGTTTAAAGAGGGGAATAGCTTGGCTTTGAGAACGTCCACAATCGATTCGTTCTGCAAATATTTAATATCCTCACTATTCTTTATTAGCGATTCAGATGTGAAAGCTACCACTTCATTTCTGGTTGGACTATGGACTTCAAGACCATCGGCAAAAGTCATCAATAGAATCCTGGTAGTCAGAGGGACGCTGGCGAGTTCTTTGATAAGATGACTCTTGAGGGAATTGAATTCATTTAAGTGCAATGCATCCGTGAGCTGATATCTATCGAGCAAAAACGCTAAAATCAGATTTTTAGCTGGTTGTGAATTCAATCGACTTAAGTCAGTAGGAAGAAGGTAGTCAATAGTATTCCGAGTGGTGGGCCGAATCTGAATGGGTATCTCCGGATCAGGAATAGATTTGTCAGGCAAATCGAAATATTTCGGAAAGTATGTAGTTTTTCTGCATAGAGGACACCACCACATTTTATTTTGTCTATCAATTCGAATATACGGGTTGATGTAGCCCCCACACAGAGAACACAGCATTAATTCCTTATCGGTGGTCGGACACTCTTCTTTAAAAGGCGAGAACATGCAACCTAATGGAGTCAGCATATTTGTCTGCTCAAGTTTGGTCAGCGGAAATAAATCCCAGTTGAACTCAGCGATACTCATTTTTAGGTATAAGTAGATGTTGGCGAACGAGGGACATCAAGAGGAAGAGAACCACTAGATAATTCCTGCATATATTAATTTACGGTGTTGACCGAGCGTCGATAAGATTCATGGAGTGTCAGTCACGTGGGAAATCATGTGATCCATGAGATGGAACGCATCAGCGAAAAGTGAAGAGCATCTCATAGACTGAAGCAACAATGGTCGTAAGGAAAGGAAAATCAAAGACAGCCAGGAGAAGAGAGGGGGAAAGTAAGATGAGGATGGTAGAGAGTGAGGTCACCACGGATCTGCAAGCTCGAAATCTTTTACAAAACCAACCAAATCTCACCGAGAAAGCTAAAGTCAAGAAGCCGTCCAAGGCAGTTCTTAAAAAGCAACAAGCAAAAGCAAGATTATACGGAGCCAAGAATGGTAAAAAATACACGGAAGACCAATTGAAAATTCAAGACTTGAATAGGGCTATTGTGCCGGGTGTTAAAGCCATCAAGGGTAAAAAAGGTAAAAAGTTTGTGGATGATAACGACAGCTTGAAACTAAACCTTCTAGTGAAGTCGATCAATGATAAACATGAGCAATTGAACGAGTCTAAATTAGAGAAATCCAGAAGGTTGGAGGAGATCAGAGAACTCAAAAGAAAGGAATTAGAGAGAAAGGAACAGGAAAAGAAGCTGAAATTGGAAGACAAGAAGGCAGAGATAAAGAACAGGGCCAACAAAGCCCGAGCTGCTAGAAGAAAGAATGCACGTGATGCAAAAAAGGAAGATTCCGAGCCTAGCGACGAAAAACCTAAGAAGAAATCCGTCTCGTTTGCATGATTTGTGCATGTCGATTTATTAGCATTACCTTTCCTTAACCTGAAACTATGGAGGCGATTTACCAGATCGCACGACTTCTCATATTTTTCTGTCTTAGTTTAGCGTAATACCATCCATAGAGTAATCCCGCTACACTGCCGCCAAGATGAGCACCGTAATCATAACGACCCCACCTGAGGGCAATACCAGCAGCATTCAAGGCTACCGATCCCAAAAATAACATCCATGCACCACCAGGAACAGGGAAAAAAAATATTGCGATTGGTGCTTTTGGCACCAAGTAAGAAAAAGCCCCAAAAACACTGAATAAAGCTCCCGACGCACCTAAAGAAGCCACATTAAGCGATGTCCTCATGATAACTGGAACAGCAACGGAAATGAAAGACGAAATCACAGCAGAGTTAAGGTACAAGGAGAGAAAGTTAGGCGCCCCAATTGCAGTGGCAAATGTAGTTCCGAAGGAATAAAGCATGAGCATGTTAAACATGAGATGAAATGGGTCCTGGTGAGAGAAGGTCGAGCCAAGAAGTGACCATGGTGTCCGAATATTGTCCTTTAGCAAGAGTCCATAACGTGACATATACCTAGCTGCAACCGGGCTTCTCCAGGCCAAAAAACCCGCAATGTTCAACCCAATTATGCCGTACACAATCGATTTTGGGTGTTGTCTGAAATATGAAATAGGTGGCACCTTCATTAAGTAAGGAGTAGCCAAAGTTGTGGCTGCACAGAAAGCCACTGTGAACAATGCGGGCTTTTTAAGCACATTCCAATTAATTTTGTTGCGGCCATAATGATTGTTGTACCGAGCCCAAGTGGATGAAAATCGGTTATGTTTAAGGGGTGTAACATTCTGATTGCGTGTAAAGAAGCCACAACCTCCGAGACCCTGCTTTTTTAGCAAGTCTATTGGCTGCAGCCTGAAGGTATGAGAGAATTGCAATAGACGTTTTGTAGGGAACATGAACAGACGATGTTGACGGGAAGGGGCGCAATGCAGGATTTTGAAGGTTGCGAAGGCACTGGCAAAGGGTGGTGCATTAATTCAGACAACGTGCGAGAAAAGACTAGATCAGGTATAGGGACCGCACTCATGCATAGAACAATTATAAGAGCTATCTTAGGGCATACAATATAATAGTGGTAGCACTATTGTAATACTTTATGGAATTTGGGTCGCTGCATCTGGCTATTCACGCACAGATAGCCATTAATAAGTGGCGCATTACGCCTCTGAAACCCGTACCTCAAATCTCGACTGAAGGTGTTAGGAAGAGCGTCCGCGCTGAATCCTAATTTAACTGCATATAACACATAGTATGCCCTTGTGACTGTCTTTCACACGTGACCGAAAATTTCTTCACCGTCTCAACTTCAACACTCGCGCTCCTTCCATCAATCTATAATCATCATATAATGTCTGTTGAAGCCTCTGTCTCTTACGCTGCTTTGATCCTCGCCGATGCTGGTGTTGAGGTCACCTCTGACAACTTGTTGTCCATCACCAAGGCTGCTGGTGCTACTGTTGACAACATCTGGGCTGATGTTTTTGCCAAGGCCTTAGAAGGTAAGGATTTGAAGGAGTTATTGTTCTCTTTCGCTGCCGCTGCTCCAGCTGCTTCTGCAGGTGCTCCAGCTGCTGCAGGTGGTGCTACCGAGGCTGCTGCCGAGGAGAAGGAAGAAGAAGCCGCTGAAGAGTCTGATGACGACATGGGTTTCGGTTTGTTCGATTAGATCACTAAATATCCTTTAATTATACAGCATGGAAAATCCACTGTAGATTCAATTGCGATTTTTGAGGGACATGATTTGTTGTATGGACATCATGTTTCCTCCTTGTTAGTATTGGTTTCAACTACTTTAGGCTGCCCGTCTTCAATGACTTGCCAAGTGCCTGCATGTAAATCAGAATGTTGATTTCACTTGCGCTACACTTGGCTACTACAGCTTCTCCGCTGTTAGCTTTAGATAATACTCACAACTATTAAATTATAGAGTTGAACCTTGAGGCTATGCAAAATTGCAAAACTAGGCTCAGAAGTTGCATGGGCTAGCCGTTGCCACCTCTGACGTAAGCACCCGCGCTACGCACTCCAAAAAGACTTTGGTTTGGTCCTATGCCTTCCGAGGAATACTAGATATTCCAGCAAGTTTGTGAGTGTGTAAATTAAAATTTACCAAAAAGGGAGGTGTGTGCGTAGCCACGAAAAACAATTTTATCCTTAATCCGATCATACGATTTGGGTTTAAGGTAGTGAGTGGAAACTTCCTCATTTAGCCAGTGATCGGTTAATATCTCGGCTATCCTCAACTTTTGGGAAAGCGCGAATACTAAGCTGCTCCGAGCCTCGAGTTCGGAAGCCAATGCGCAGAACAATCACTTACGTAAGCGGATTCTCACCTAGATTTAACTGCGGCCGGAAATACTACAACCAGAAAGTGTTCAAATTATGTAAATAAAGCAAATCCATTAGCTTCGAAACCTTTATGTAAAATCTTTTCTGATATCTTTTGCTAGATTGAGGTAAAAATCTATAAGTTTTCGGCTCCGAACCATGTTCCGGTTGCTTGCGAAGTTCCATGTCAAAGCTTCGGAGCTAATTCTCAATTGAGATATTTCGGCTCTGAATCATCGGAGCGCACATAATAACAGCCGCGTTTTTGGGTCAGAGCAACCTTACTGTCAAATAACTTGAGAACATAGGAAATAGATTTACCTCAAAATTAGCTACATTGTTTGATTCTATCGTACTTAGTCTACTCAATTTCTTTTGCGAATGATTTTAGTATCTGAGTTTCTCTGTATGCCTCAGTCTATCTCGGTGGTTATGTACGGATATGCGGGACGGAAATGACATGAGCAATTATAGCGTAAGCCGAATCTGACGCACATCGCGCGGATTCGGATGACAAACCGAGCCGACACTGCAGCAATCTGACTAATTCTGTTGCACATATATATGTCACAAACTCGCATCAACACCACCTTCTACTTTAGATTCATCAGTCTTGATCGTTTCACAATTATTATAAGATTACCCATCGCTGTCTAAAATGTCTTCTGCAGCCACGATGTCTTTCGCATCTTCATACGTCTTGGCTTCTAGAGTCAGATCTAAGCTTACCAAACAAGCAGCCGACCCAAGAAGCTCCTTGAGAAATTTAGTCCTTCAAGCAAACATGTTGGATAATTTGATGGACCACATTTCAACTAAAACAAAGACCCTCAAGTCTGAAAGCACCGTTCAATTCAGCGTCCCCGAACCTATCAAGCACGATGCCCGCAGCTCTACGGAAAGAAACAATGGCCCAAGTGTCACCGAATACGAAATTGATTCGGACTCGGACTCCGACTTCGATTCTGATTCTGATTCCGAGTACGATTCTGACAGTTTCGGTTCGGAAGATGAGGAGGAAGTGGAGACTGCTGTGTACCCAGTGCACAAAGTTTCTTTTGCCAAGAAAAACGCCATGCCAGTCATTGATCTTTCTGATGACTCTCAACTTCTGGTGATTATTGAAGCAGAAAGTGAGGACGATCTTCCGGAGTTAACTCACCTGATATCCTCTTCCGAATCTGATTCTGAAGATGATATTCACGAGCCACACTACGTGTATTCCTCAGCAAAATACGCCCAATCAAACGAAAAACTAGATTCTATTGACAGGGTTATGTCTACTAGGGAGCATCATAAACCATCTCATCATGAGAGGCATAACGCAGTCTACTCTATGGAAGCTATGTTTTAGGCTTGGCGTTGACCGTACACTTTCACTTCTTGTTAAATTATACTGGCTATAATTTTTTTTTCTTATACATAGATTGATAAATTTCTTGACATATCCGAATGTAGTACCTCACAGCACGCCCTAAACTCTTTAGGGGTAATCCGTTGAGAAGTTTGAGAGGCGAAGTTCATAACCGGGGCTAAAGACTTTTTCTGGGCGATGCCCCAGATTTAATGTCGCGGCCCTGCCCATCGATCGGCTCGGCTAATGAGGAGGAGATCCGTGGGGATATTCCTGTATACACACTGTTCAGCACATGCGAGATTCTCGCCATGTACTTGATTCTGGCCTGCGAGTATCCCATTGTGATCTGCTGGATTTAAGTTAAATTCCGCTTTCTTGTTTTCCAAGCCCAGGTGATGTGGTCGTTTCTTAAAACGAGGTTCCCCGCGCGGCAAAAGACACGCCCAGACAGTACAAACGGCCGCCAAGAGTTTGCCGCACATAGTGGTGCACAGCCAAGACCATGGTTTCGGGCGCAGCGTGACTTTCCAAGCTGTATTTTGAACACTTTGTGGGTCTTGCAGAAGTCGAAAGCATCTGATATTCAATTGAGATTCAGACTGCACAAAATTTCGTATCTATAATTATATGCGGTTCTCCGTACTTGCCTGGTCCGAGCCAGGCTATCATGATAAGAGCGCTTACGCGTGCAACAATTGATAAGTGCTAAATTTGTTAACTGCAAGTCGGGTTGAGCATGTTTCAAAGTATATTAAAGGAGTTCAGCTTAGAAAATCTGACCACCGTGTAGTTGGTATTGAGATGATTGATATGCAGGATGGATTGCTTAGATGACTAACTTTAGTAAGAGGCTTTCGGTCAAACAATGCAAAAAAGATGCGATAAGTAAAAAATAAATACTCCAAGTGGAGCCATAGATGCTAAAAGGGAAACGGTTAAACGAATAAGGACGAGAAGGAAGAACACATTATTAGTAGGGCCACAAAATATAACATCGCGGTGGATTCCTCTCGCCAACTCGTAAGACACAACTGTAGGCGCGTCATAGTGCCCTCGTCGATAACAAGAGACCTAGGAACGCGGCCTACTCGCCTTCGCGGATAAGGCACCTTGGACTCCCGCAGCCGTAGGTCACTAAGCTGTGATCTGTAAAGGAGTTCCTTGGGTCTTCCTCTGGTTGTGTTTTTTTCATGTTCGGCATGATGCGAACTCTGCTCGAAACGTGGATGTGTGGGGTTGAAGGAAGCCAACAGAGTAATTGAAACCTTCTCTGACATGAGCTTTTCTGTGACTGCAGCTTGACACGACTCGTGGTAAGAAGGCGGGGAGCCTTGTTTGCAAATGATCAAATCCTTTTCATATTGGGGGCCACCGAGCTTAAGAGTGTACGGCTCAGCCTGGTTTTGAATAGGAATGGGTGCTTTGTTTAAAGTAGTGCTCTTTTTACCTCTTCTCGTCTTAGAACCGTGTCTAATTCGTAGTTGACGGGCATAAGACAAAAATATGTTCATGTTGTGGAGTCAGGAAAAGGCAAGAAGGAAAAGTGGTATGTTATGTACCGCAATTCTTCTAGATGTCTTTGTAATGTGAAGTCAGAATTTAGCCGCTCGAGCATAAAGATGTCCTCCATGCAAGTGCATGGCTGCTCATGCAAGTCGCCCAGGGATGATACATTCGAGAACGCCGACAATAACGGCTTGGTAAGTTGCCGGGTCTCATATTGCCCCTACATAATGCATTTGGAAATCAATCTGTAAATTCCCTTGAGAATGACTATCTAAGCCCTCCTGTTGCGCACTCATAACACTTGCAGGTGTTGATGTCAAGAGCAATGCGAATTTTACGGCGTCTCCACCCGTCCGGCTGACGTCCCAATTGCATGCTTACCTCCCCTTTAAAGACGTTTCATGCATAAAAATTTAGGCCAGGTGATTTTTTCTGGCTAGGCCTAGATCATGTCTCGAGCTTTATCTTTACCTCTATACTTTCGAAATATTTGTGCACTCAGATTCCAACTTGGTATGCATATTTACAAGTTCTACACATAAGCGCTCGGAATGACGTTCTTCCTTGGGCCTGTGAAAATACCCTACCACACAATAGTCAGTTTCGGTACAGAGTTAACGAAATATAATTATTTAGGCTACAAGTTTAGCAATTTTTGGGCGGTTTCAACCTAAATGTCAAATGTGGTGGCATGATCCCAAAATAGCAAGTGTGCATTCTACGCACAGCAATAAATGGCGAAAATAACCGAAATCTCAACTAACAATTGTACTTGATGTCACCAGTATGCAAGAAGAACATCAATGGACACATTTGTTCTCGAAGCCCTTGCATAAGATTTCCAATTAATTTACCGAATGCTAGAATTGATAGATTTCAGTAACTGGTTCATGTATTCAGTAGTGTCACGTTCACTCAACATCTGTTCACTTAACCTCATTTGAGTCATCTGGCCTACTAAATTTGACTTCACGTGACTTAATGAAATACCAAATACACTCTTAAAGTCCAAATTGAGGAGAACACGCTGGTCAATGCATATCAGATTTGCGCTTCGAAGGCAGACCAGAATATAAACGGGTCTGCATATAAACACTGCAGCGTAATGGTGCGGCTGAGCTGTAGGGGT
The DNA here is from genome assembly GCA_002370835.1 of Metschnikowia continentalis. Taxonomy (NCBI): domain Eukaryota; kingdom Fungi; phylum Ascomycota; class Pichiomycetes; order Serinales; family Metschnikowiaceae; genus Metschnikowia; species Metschnikowia continentalis. Next base: position 70,818 of record NLAO01002301.1, on the reverse strand, counting down.
GCAAAAGGAGTGACAGACCAGCAGATATATTTCCACGAAGATAATATAGCGGGTTCAAAAGTTGTGGAAATTGTTCTGCCGATTAGCCTAAAGCGCCACCAGAATTAGTAACTGTCTTATATTGGTATACAGTCTTCCTCTCCATACCTCAGATCTATGCGGTATGCAACGTTTTTTGCATCCGCCGACTTGAAAACAGCTTTTTGGATCCGCTGACCAAAAACCGCTTTCCAAATTAGCATACTTTAAACTCGTATTTCTTTTCTGGCAGGCTAGCTCTAAATTTTCTATATAAGGGCAATTTACGTCGTTTTCAAATCTTCACCCACAACTTTCTTGACCATTCCAGATACGCGAATACACTTCAAATAATAAAGCTCGAGCAACAAACGCTAATCAAGCAATTTCAGATCTTATAGAACTACCTAAATCATCAGAAATATTCAAAGTTCTGAACCATCGAAAACTTAAAAGCATCAGAATTTTTCAACCATCACAAATTCCTGAATAGCCAAAACATCAGATATCAGAGATATCAGAGATATCAGAGACATCAGAGCCACAGAAAAGACAAAAGCTTCTGAACAATCTACCACATCAGAAGTCTTTGCGCAATCAGACACGGCTTACCACCAAGATCTTTTGGACAACTGAAACAACTATAAGTCGAAGAAAACATCAGAACGTCGCAAACATTTCAAACATTCCAAACACCCTACAAATCAGAGGTTGCAGGAAGCAATAGGTAGACCCAAGTCCTTAAAAAGTCTTACGCCCCTGAGTATCTGAAAAAACTACAAACCAGAGACTTCATAGACCTCAAAATCGCAGCAAAAGGCGTAGGAGGAAAAGCAATAAGAAGGTCAATCCACAACTTTAATCAAAGCGAGCTTTTCAGACCAATCACTCTCCATGACTAGCAGGGCAAAGGAAAGACTGTCGTCCAAAACGATACTGAAACCCGACATCGAATTTGCAAGGAAAGAGAAAAGCTGCTCAATGAACTTGAACTCGACATTTTTTAAACCGGTCACTGAAGCATCTATCGGGAACAGCAAGAGGAAAAAAAAAGACCCCATTATTGCCACTAAAAGAATGAAGAATCAATGCAACCATACTAATAATCTTTCTCCTTTAACCCCTCTCAAGCCGATCCGGAGTCTCCGAAAATACCCTAGCCTTTACGAGGCATTGAAGACTACTCTCACGGGAAAGAATGAACCAGATTTAAACGATTCATTTCACGTTTATACCATATTTCTCGACATTTTGTTTGACTACCCACTTAAAGAACGGCATTCAAAGTGTATAAACGCTCTCAAACCGGTTTACACCTGCTGCCTTGAAGAAGGGTGTCCAGCAATAGTTTTTCTCAATCCTCCTTTGAAAGAAAAGAAATTCAGGTCTCCTAAAAGCTGCAAAATACGGAAACAAATCGTCAACAGTCTTGAAACAAAGCTTAAGACTTTACGGAATGGACTTCTCCAAAAGCTCAATTTAGCTGCACCTGAAATGCCCATGAGCATCTTTCGAGAAAACTCGGAGTCCACACACAATTCTCACCCCTCTCACCACTGGAACACCGTGACCAAATCAACACAGAAGCTGGAAACTCATTCTGCTAGAATCGGTGAACAAAGTTCAATGAAAGAATTAAAGGAAATGGAGAACGTCCATAAAAACGATACTCAAACATCTCTGGACTCTCCCAAATTACGGGACTGTAAAAAGACAAAGGATTCCAGAGAGGCATACTATTGGAGACACCCAAAGCCCGAAAGTTTGCAGCTCCAAGTTTGCGGAACTTTTGGATTTCTCGGTCCGAGTTTGTCTAGTGCTGGTAATGATTCAGTCATGACAGGCATCAAAGAACTAGAGGGTTTTGTGGCCCAACTTGAGAGCGCAGACTCTCAGAACAATGAGGCAGCTGTACAAGTTCTCCGGAGATATCTGGTTTTCGAGCCACCTCCACAAACTTCCCGCTTTGTTGTTTCCTATGACCTTGACTCCACTTTTGGTGGACCGGCAATCTTCTTTGATTCAAATGATATTGCCTTATAAGAAAGAATTTCTTTGCCAAATCATTTGCTCTAGCGGTCTATTAGATCCAAAACTTGCTGGCTGGCTGATTACTGCTTTGATTTCTAGGAAATTTATGAGAGTGACATGACTCGGAGCAAATTGTATATGGCTCTTTATAGTTAACCTGAAAATAAATTTACTTGTAGTTCAAACACTAGCAGAAAAACTTCTTGCGGGAAACTGGACCTTCGGATATTAAAGTAATGGTATCTTGTGATGGTCTCAAATTTAATTGATCGATAGTTCCCTTAGATTTTGCTTTTACTCACTAGCAAGTAATGAACAAAGCACATGACCAACTCAGAAGGACCATATACCGCCATCAAAGAACCTGCGGAGAATAGATTGTATTCAACTTTGTGCCGTTAGCTTTACTTATATACAATAAAGCATTACGATATGATTATTTTCCACTCTGACGTTTCTAGGAAAGTTTTTCGTTAGAACTCCGAAATACAGGTAAATAATGGTACATATACCTCGGCTATGTCAATTAAACTCATTAGGAATCCATTCAATTCTATTAGATTCAGGTCAATGGTGTTTTGTTTTTCTGAACTAGACTTTTTTAGATAATTAGGTATATCACTTTAATTAGATACGGCTTTACTACTTTGATTGCATCTTATTATATTCCCGTGTATTACATGGGTACAATCCCATACTAGCCCCAGACATTTCAATATAACGCAAGAGCCTATTCCTGAATAATACTTGTCATTTGTAATCTTACATTGTCAATTTCTGTCTGAAACGATTTGTACTGCAGGTAATTACATCTTACTAGATTTTGAACTAAGGATACGTCGGGATGGTGCCCATAATGGATAATTGAAAAATTACTTGATTTTTTGTTAACGCTTCTAACATGGATTCATTCATAGTTGAAGCTTTGAAACCTCTTGTTTGGTTATTACACGGTTTAGCATAATTGATATAACCAGACTTTTTTTGCGTCGCCTTCAATTCATCATCCGCTATTCTGCATTTCAGCTACCATGATTGATGGTAGATTTTAATATAGGTCTATGTTTTAGATAACTCTTTTATAATGCTCTCTCAATTAAGTTTAATTGATTGTAGCAGATCTTTTGATTTTTCTATTTCCTAGGTTAGCTCATAATTATGGAACCTCTTCACTTTTTCTCAATAGTAGTTACTTCAAAAGAAATTAGAATGAAAAAAAAAACCTTAAAAACGTTTCGGCAAAGAATCAAAATTTAAATTCCAAAAGCTATATCTGATGAACCTAGGCTGTATTTCCTCTTAATGCGCTAATTCCACTTTAATAGCAATTTTTCTATCGATCAGCTGATATTAACACCATCATGCAATAACTTTGTGATGCTTAACGACCGCTTATTTCCATTAATACTTAGTTAATTTTTTTTGAAAAGTACTTATTATTATTAAGTATTTTGACCTAAAGTGATAGGCTTAATACTTCAAAGCCGTTTTTAGGACAATTTTTTTAATGATTCTTCTCAATCTTTAAATTATAATGAAGCTATCAGATAGCTCTTGCCCTGTGGTACTTTCGAAGAATGTATCACGTATATCGTTGTCCTTCATCTTCTTGGTAATGCCTAGTGTTTTCAAAGTTTGAAATTGCCTCTTTAGCTTAGTGGTAGAGCGTTGCACTTGTAATGCAAAGGTCGCTAGTTCAATTCTGGCAAGAGGCAGTTTTTTATCGGCATTCAAAACCAAAATCACGTGACATAGTGATCCCAGGTACCGCATGTTTACGCTTAAACTCACTTCTCCCTACATTGCCTCACAGTGTACTCCAACCACATGCTTTCACACAATACGAGAGCAGGGTTTCGATATACCGTATTCCTTGGAAAACCCCATTCTCGATGCTTCACGCTACTTGTACCCAATCCTTATAAATCCCAAGTTCGTTGTCGTCTGGCGGCAAATAATATTGTATTGAAGAAAAACATCAGTTTCATACTGGCCTTGGCCCGTGCTGCCAAAATCCCCGGGTATATTGGCGGTACAGTTGCTCTTGGAGGTACTTTTGTTGCTTATAAAGTCGAACAGGCTTCAAACTACACAAATGAAAAGCTTTCCTCAATAAAAGATTTCACAGCTGATTTATTCGACAAAACAGGTCAGTTTCTAAAAAAAAGCGGCGGTTCCGCTGAAAGTTCTGGCAGCAGCGGTGGTGATGGTGGTGGTGGTGGAAGCAATGACTCTGCTACTTTGGGTGCCACAGCAGCGGCATTCGGGCTTTCGGCTGAAGAGAGTGAATCTACGGCAGCCGAGGGCAGCGATGACGAAGATGAATTCGAGGAGGACGACGAGACCCTTATCGACCAAACAGAAGAGGAGACCTTCGACATTGCCAGTGACGATACCACTGACGATATGCTTAATTTAACGAGACAAATGATCGAAATCAGAAACATCTTAACCAGAGTGGACAATGAGTCAGACACTTTAAAGCTACCCTCCATTGTGGTTGTCGGCTCGCAATCCAGTGGAAAATCATCGGTCTTGGAAGCCATTGTGGGACAGGAGTTTTTGCCAAAGGGTAACAACATGGTGACTAGACGTCCCATTGAATTAACATTGGTAAATTCGCCAGATTCGGCAAGCGAGTCCGCGGAATTTCCAGCTCTCAATCTTTACAACGTGACTGATTTCCAACAGGTACAGAAAACCCTTTTTGATTTGAACATGGCTGTTTCTGCGTCCGAATGCATCTCCAATGACCCAATTCAAATTACGGTCCGCTCGCCTAAAGTGCCTGACCTTACGCTCGTTGACCTTCCTGGATATATTCAAGTGGAGGCCGAGGACCAACCTCAGGAGTTAAAACAGAAAATCAGAACTCTCTGTAATAGGTACTTAGAAGCACCCAACATCATCTTAGCGATTTCCGCTGCTGATGTTGACTTAGCAAATTCTTCTGCGCTACGTGCTGCCAAAATGGCGGATCCTAGAGGTGAACGAACTGTGGGAGTCATAACCAAGCTTGATTTGGTGGAGCCTGAGAAAGCACGTGCGATTCTTCTTAACAGAAAGTACCCTTTGAGAATGGGATACGTTGGTGTTATTACCAAGGCGCCTCAAGCTTCCAAATCCACATCGGCAACTTTGTTTAGCAGAAAACAACTCACAGGTTTTCAAGCTTATGTTGCCCAACAAAACTTTGAATTTACGTATCTTAAGGACCACAGAGACACGTTCCAAGGCACAGTCACAGGCTCTAGAAACTTAAAAAAGAAGCTTATGAAGGTGTTGGAAAAGTCCATGTCAGAAGCTTTGAGGCCAACACATCTTGCCATACAGCTGGAGTTGGAAGAGACATCTTACAGGTTCAAAGTTGAGTTCAACGATCGTCCTCTCACACCGCAAATGTATTTGGCTAACAACATTGACTTGTTGAAATTGGGTATAAAGGAGCTCAGTCAGAAGTTTTCCAGAAACGAATTACGAGCCATGCTCAAAAACGAGCTCGACCAGAAAGTGCTAGATTTGTTGGCGGAAAGGTACTGGAATAAGCCAGTGGACTACAATGTCAAAGAATCCATTTATGCCTCAATTGAGCCAGATTTGAGAGAGCTTAGTCAGCTCAAAACTATTGAAGAGGACAGCTACTGGCACAAGAAGTTGGACTTGGCGTCGAGCTCTTTGACCAAACTTGGTGTTGGACGTTTGTCCACGGCATTGGCATCCGAAGCAATGGTAACCGAGATCAATAACCTCGTCGAGAAAACGCAGCTAGCAAAGCATCCCATGGCACGCAAAGTCGTGGAAGACGCCGCCAAGTCCGTCTTGAAGTCAAAGTACTACTTCACTGCAGACCAAGTTGAAAATTGCATTAAGCCTTACAAGTACGAGGTGGAGGTGGAGGCCGGAGAATGGGCAAGCAGTAAGGATAGTGCTGTGGAGTTGCTCAAGGAGGAAATGAGGCAGTGTGACTACGTGCAATCTTCCCTTAAGAAGCAGGTTGGTGGACGCAAGTTGCTGCAGGTGATGAGATACTTGGAGAAACTACGGTTGCAGAAGAACGACGACACGTTTGTTGAATCAAAGGAGGCACTCGGCTTCTCCAAGGCACTTCTAGACAAAGGTGAGTACGCACTTTTTCTCAAGGACCGTATGCAGCTCTTGAAGATGCGTCACCTGTTCATAAAGGGCTCCAAGAAGTGCAGGAGCAGAGACAACAAATACCAGTGTCCGGAAATTTTCCTCGATGCCGTGTCGAACAAACTCACATCCACAGCAATTCTTTTCTTGAATGTGGAGCTACTCAGCGACTTTTACTACAACTTTCCTCGGAGACTTGACGAGGAGTTCTTTAGCAAAATGACAAAGGAGCAGTTGGAGAGCTTTGCAAAGGAGGACCCCAAGATCAAAAAGCACATTGAATTGCAGGAGAGGAAAACTCTTCTTGAGGACGCTTTGCGTAAGATTGAGGGAGTATTAGCTGTGCAACTCCACAAAGGTGACTCCAAGAGCTCGGGGAAATGGTGGTAAGCCCGAAACATTGGAATGCTCTGATTTGACGAATATCCGGAATAGTGGAATCAGTAATATAGTTTAATAAGTGCTACAGTTGAATGTCGTATGAGCGTGATGCATTTCTATATGAGCCAGAAGGCAGGCGGATTCACTGCACAAGACGCGTGATGCGATCAAACAAAGACTCTAAGCTGACACCCTCAGTGTTGGTGAATATAGGCTGTAATAAAGTGACATCAATAGTCTTGTGAGTACTCCATTTGGACGAGTTGTCGGCCAGATCCACCTGGATATTTTCATCCAACGGCCGAGAAAACAAGACGTTGGCGGCCGCTTGCGCACTGTCGAGAACCTTGTTCATTTGCACAGTCAAATCGTCTTCTGAAGCGTCCACCAAGTGATTCCTGGCCTCCGGCGCCACGTAGCCAATGCGGGAGTCCGTATCTATGAAGATGAACCCTGAAGGCGTATATGCTAAGGACGCTATTGGTGCAGGATGAGAAGCAGAGAAGAACGGCTTGATCGAGTCTGGCTTGAACAATAAAAGCCGGCCCTTGACAGATACGGCGTCTTCGTTGACCTCGTTGACTCCCAAGGCAACGATTTGGTTTTGTGGGTCCACGGCACAGAGGTTTCCTGCGCCGGGTGTGGATATCTGCACGCAAAGAGGTGTCTCTGTGGCGGCCACCAAGTCGTACAGCACGATCCTCCGCTGAGAGGCTATAATCAAGTAGGAGTTCGCAATGGTGAGAGACTCCACGGGCAGGTCCATCAATGGAAGAGCAAAGTTGATGCGGTGGAGTAACTCCGGCTCGTACACCTGGATGGACGAGCCGTGTGACACCACCAAGAGCGACTTGTCAGAGGAATAACATGCAGAAACAGTACTGGCAGCAGCCATGGGTGGGCTGGTTCTGCGGAGGGTCCAGACACTCTGCGTGGATGGTTTCCTGCCATCGGCGGAGGATGCCGGGCCAGCATGGCTGGTTTTGAGCTTCCATAAGCGAATACCTCCACACGTATCGACGGTGGTGAAGGAGTTTTCGCCAACAGAAACAATGCAACCGACCTCGCGACCCACGCCATGCGGATCAACTACCTTCAGCGCAAGGGTCCAGGCCGAGTCGGTGAGCTTCCAGAACTTGAGGGCATATGCTACATCGTTTTTCAGCATTAAGTTGTCAAAGTTCAGTGTGGGCATGGAGTCGAAGGTGGCCATCCACGTTCCGTCAGGGCTAAACGCAACCTCCGACACCACGGGGTCTGTGACTTTATGTTCGCTCTTGACTTTACCGGTGGAAACCTGCGGAGCCGCATGTTGCACGAATGCCTGCTCGCCTTTGATGGCATCGTAGGCCTGGATGGACGAGCCACGTGCAAAGTAGAGGTGTTTGGATGTAGGATGCACTGCCACTGGAGCTGTGAGATCCAGGCTGCGGAGCTTGAACTCAGCCTTCAAGTCTGCTTTCTTGTTCTTGGCACTTCTGCGAGCTGCCTTCGCGAGCTGCTGTGCAGAGTTCTTGAAGTTGGGGCACACGGGACTCACTGATAGCCTAGACACAAGGTCCACGGCCAGGAGAGTTAAGAGCTCGTGCAACTGGGACTTCTGGGGACCCTCATATACACGTAGGGCCACAGAGTAGTGGTCGGGCCGATTTTTATCCACAAAAACTCGGTCGATGGGGCCTGACAACCGAGGAAGAAACTGCGTGCGTTCCAGGTCCAAATGCCAAAAAACAAGTACCTTCTCGTTACCTCCAGACACCAAATACACATCATCTGCAGAGAATGTAAGACACATGACCGGGTCGATATGCCAGCGGAGAGTTCTCTGGGGCTGACCTGTGGAAGAGCCTCCGTATACCATTTTGATGGCACCCAGAGTAAGTCCCACGGCAATCACTCCAGTATTGGACACCGCCATACATGTAGTTTTGCCATGAGAAGGGAATGTTTCTTTGGTATTTGCAATGACCTGTGCGTAGTTCTTACCCTGTGTGGAGTCCTCGAAAGCAGCCGATATGTTGTAGAGCTCGATCGAATTTTTCTCCGACACCATTGCAAGCTGGTGGCCATCTGAAGACACACTAGCATGGCGCACACTGGGCACGTCAAATACCTGAGTAGACACGGCCGTCTCCTTGTCAATTTTGTATATCAGAAAAGCAGCCTCGGTCTCGGCCAAGGCAAAGTAAGAGGAGCTGGTGATTTTGAACACCTCTTTCAAGCCTTTGATTGAGGGCATGAACTTCTGCGTGGCCACTATGGGTGTCTGCACCTTATCCAACCAGTTGATGTGCAAAACCTGTTTTTTCGAGAATACAATCACCTGATGGCTGTTCTCTGGGTCTAGGAACACAGAAATGGTGTCTTTCAAATTAATTTCCACAGTCCGGATACACTGTCTGGTCTGTAGAAAATAGACTCTTAGCTGATGCGATAAACACACGATGGAAAACTTTCCGTCGGCAGAAGCCACCATCGGAAAAGACAGCAGCCCATCAAACAACAAGGGCTTACCGCCCGAGGCCATGTTGACGGCCCACCTATTCATTAAGTCCACCATAAGTAGAGATTATTAGAAACGAGAAAAAATGAGATGAGCGTGCGATGGCAGGTATGCACCCGTGCCTCCAGGCAAAAAATGGTGCGCCATTTGACATGGAAAAACATTCAGTCTAGTCTTCACCAGAGAGATGATTATCCCCATCCGTTGCTTCTCTTGTGGAAAGGTTGTTGGAGACAAGTGGGAAACCTACTTGACGTTGTTGCAAGATGAAACTTTGACCGAAGGAGATGCCTTGGACCAGCTCAAGTTGAAGAGGTATTGTTGCAGGAGAATGGTATTGACCCACGTTGACTTAATCGAGAAGTTTTTGAGATACAATCCTTTGGAGAAGAAGGAGATTAGTTAGCTGGTGTACTTTAGCATAAATGACGTTCTATGAGTTCTGTGTAAAACAAGCGTGAAAGCACATGATCAGCTACTGTCATAGTAGGGCTTGATCTAACAATATGTAAAATAATAAATTAGTTTGGTGAAATACAATGATACATGTAGAGCTTTACATCTGTGGTTTGTAATACTATATTGTATTAAAATCAATATGAGAGGTATTTGTCGAATGCCAAAAGATATTTGAAATCTTAAATGAGTTATCTGTTTAAGTCTTGAAGTGGAAATTGTTGAGAAATTCTATTTGTTGATGCTTCTATTATAAAGCTACCCGAATCAGCTTTAAAACAGTGCCACGTTTGTAGCCCTTACCGCCAGTTCTACAGTGAACTGATAAAATCTATTTCCCAACGGATAGCGTTTTATTTGGTCGTGCCCTTTCCATAATGACTCTGAACTAGTTCGGCACGGCAGAGAAGGCAAAATAAGCAAAAAAAAGGTTTGTAACTAAAATTATTAAGCCAAGAATAAACCTGGAATTTATCTATTGGTCATATCAATCTAACTTAGATGCCTGCTAGTAATATTGTTTCTTGGTGTTATTATCAACATTCATACCTGCTATAATTAATTGGATATAGTTCCGTAACCAGTAATACAATTATTCAGCAGCTCAATATCTAATATGGACTTGGTTACCCATCAGATAGACTCATCAGTCAGCATCCTTGGAGTCTATGTTCTGGATATACTCATAGTACCAAGCAGTCAACTGCAAGTGGCCATCAAACAAGATCTTCTCGTTCACGCCGTGTATCTTGTTATCAAAAAAGTCCACAATCATTGGGCTGAATCTAAAAATGTTCCGGGTTAAATTCCAATAGTACCTTGTGTCGGTATTAGCCGGCATGATACTGGGTGCAGTCACAAGTGGGTACCCCAAAGTGTTGTTGAGCACCAAGTCCTCGAAAACATGTCTATTAGTAGCAGCCAAGTACTCCCATACTTTTCCCGTGTTTGGACTCACAGGAGCGTGCTCCAAGACATGGCCTTCGTTAGCAATCTTGAAAGTACCCACGCTATTGGGTGCCTCGTAGACCACCTCGCCAAAAGCTTCCACGTTGAGCGAATACTTCTTGGCCAAAGTCTTGACCCTTTCAGCAAAACGGATTTGCACATCGTGGACGCTCATTCCCACCGTGATCCGATGGTTGACCACAATGTGCACTTCCTCGGGCAACGCATTGGCCTTCTCTCCACCGCGGACCACGTCGATGGCCTGGGAAGTCTTGATCAAGTATGACGAAAACTTGTTTTTGGACAAAACCTCTACCACCTTTGAGTTAGCCAACTTATCATAAGCAGCACGGAAAATCGCCTTCTTTTGCAATTTGCTCATTCTGTTGCCACTGTGTGATGCCAAGCACTGCAAGTAGCCAAGAACTGGGTTTTTTGGGATAAGTAAAGGCGAATACTGATCCTGCTCAATACGGTAAGCAAGCTCGCCCATGATTCCAATAGCTCCATGCTCAGGAGGAACAGAAGAGTGGCCTCCTTCCATGAATAATTTAACACTAAGATCAGCATCACCTTTTTCTCCAGTGCCAGGAGCAGCAATAAGCATTCCTGTTAAGTCATCCTTCATAATACCTGGACCTTCGTCAATTATGGCATAAATGGAATCTTTTCCGAACTTATCTTCAATGTGCTGAGCAAGATGGTTTGCTCCATGCACTCCAGTGGATTCTTCATCGAATCCAAAAGATACAAGCACACCTCTCTCGGGTTTGAAGCCCTGTTCGGCCAACAACTCCAATGCCTCCATAACTGCAATCAACAGGTTCTTGCAGTCCCATACGCCTCTTCCGTAAACATATTTACCATCAAAATGGCCCTCAAACGGAGCATATTCCCAATCAGCTAATGTTTCCTTCTGTACGGGAACGACATCCTGGTGGGCCATAAGCAAGAGCGGTTTGAGTGCAGGATTGCGGCCTTTCCACTCATACAAAAGTCCATAAGTGTTGACCTTGGTTAATTTGGTGGCTTTATAAACCCGTGGGAACGTTTTCTCTAAGTAATCGTGGAATTTGGCGAAATGAGCCCATGTTTCGGGTTGCTCATCCACACCCGGCCAGTTGTCCCCAATTTGCGTATCCACCTTCACAGCTCCGGAAAGACGAGCCACGGATTCAGCTTTGTAGTTCTCATCGTAAAGAATTCTGAGTACCGTGGAATTGTCCTTGTAGAAACTGGCAGGAGCTCTGGTTTCGTAAATGGGGCAAATCAGGTGGTCGTTAATTGGTTGGACCAATATTTTCACGTAGCTCACGAAATTGGTGAGCAAGAGCAAAGAAGTTGCCACTGCAACGAGTCCTATGACAAAGGACCGGTTTTTAAGAAGAGAAAAAGTCATTAGATGTTTTCGAAATACTCCTTGGTCGGCCAATTTTAACTGGCTCTGGCTCCTGTACCTCAGATAAGCCCTCGTGCATTGGCCGGTGCAGCCGAAACAGGAAAGACTAACACATCGGGGAGTATTGAAGACAGTCGGGGAAGAAAATTATTGAAGACAGTCAGGGAAGAAAATGATTACGATCGAATGAGTCTATACACATTTTAAGCGCTTGGCTTTGTAGATCATCTCTCTTTTATGTCGCTCTGTGATCATGCGTTGTTGGCATGTTTCGAGTCCACTACTTGCAAGTACTCGTAGAAGAATGCCACAATACGGAGGTGATTGTCCACGCTGATCTTTTCGTCCACGCTGTGGACTCTAGACTCGCCCATGTAGTCCTTGGAGATAAATGGCGAGTAGCGGAAAATGTTGCGCGTCAAATTCCAGTAGTGTCTGGTATCAGTGTTACCGGACATGATGGCCGGAGCCACGACCACAGGCTCCTTTAAATCTGGGAATACCATGTCCTCATAAACGTGACGAGTGACTCCCGCTAAGTTTTGCCACACCTCATCATCAATTGGGGTATTAGGAGCCACATCAAGACTAGTTCCGGCGGTCTTGATCACGAATTGGCCGTTGCCCGATGATGGAATTAACGTCTTGTTGTGGGCTGCGACTCCGAGTCCGTGCCTCTTTGCTACTTCCATAACACGGCTGTTGAAATGTTCAAACACCTCTTCAACTGTGCTCTCAATTGCAACTCTATGGTTGGTCAATAAGCTTACGAACTCCGGCAAAGCATTGTTCTTCTCTCCTCCACGAATAATGTCAATGGCTTGCGACGTCTGCACCAAGTACTTAGTCGCTTTGAAACTTCCCAAGTACTTCAACACGTAGGCATTGGCTAGCTTGTCGTATCCGGCACGCAAGATGGACTTGCGCAACTTCTTGCTCATCAGACTGCCACTGTACTTAGCCACACACTGCATGTAGTAGAAAGTGGGGTTTTCTGGGCTGAAGATTGGCGCATACTGGTCTCTCTCGATGAGCATCTGCAATTCGCCCATGATTCCAATCGAGGTATGGTCTGGAGGGATAGACGAGTGTCCTCCAGGAGTCGTGAGCTCGGCTTTAATGTCAACATAACCCTTTTCTCTAGTTCCTGGCATAGCAATGATACGGCCAGTAGTTTCGTCAATATTAAGGCCGAACCCTTCATCAATAATGGCATAGAACGAGTCTTTTCCAAACCGCTCCTCCAAGTATCTGCCAATATGACGAGCCCCATGCATTCCAGAGACTTCCTCGTCCATTCCAAAAGCAGCCACAATCGTCCTTTCAGGAGTGTACCCTTTTTTGAGCAACAAGTCCAAAGTTTCCATGATGGCCAGGAGCACATTTTTGCAATCAGCAGACCCACGGCCGAACACGTATTCTCCATCGTAGTGACCTTCAAAAGGTGGGTAAGTCCAGTCCTGGAGCGTCTCCTTCTGCACAGGAACCACATCTTGATGAGCCGCCAAAAGCACCGGTTTCAACGACGTCTTGCTTCCTTTCCATATAAATACGAGCCCATATGTGTTCACCTTAACCACCTCAAGGTTTTCGTACACTGCAGGAAACGTCTTCTCGAGGTATTTGTGGAATTTCTTGAATTTTGTCCAGTACTCGGGGTCCTCGTCCACTCCTGGGGGCTGGTCATAAACTTGAGTGTCGATCTGAATCATTCCTGAGAGTCTCTGGACAGATTGAAGTCTGTATTTTTCACCAGATAAAATGTCCAAAGCCGTAGAGTTGTCCTTGATGTAAGAGGCTGGTCTTTGAATATCCCAGGTCTTGCAAATTCCGTCGTCGCTGACAGGCCATAGGTAGATGCGAAGGAGACCAAACAAATTGGTGCCAAATAAAACCACCAAAAGAATGATGGCAGTGCCGCCAATCACTCCGTACTGCTTCTTTTTCCGAGGGGTGTCGTCAAGAGGAAGACCAATCATAGCTGGTTTCTGGGGTTGTCGTGACTGATTCTGTTCAGTGAGCAAGGGCTATATACAGTTTTCCGTATCAGAATTCCGCATCAGTGCGGGCCCTATCAGCTCGAGCGATATAGTAGCGCGGGCCGAAAATGCGGGCCGTATCAGTGTGCGGAAATGCGCTATCAGATCTCAGTATTAAATCAACTTTAAGGTGTGGTTTCAGTGCGGATGTACTTTATCAGTTCCTGTTAAGGAAAATTACGCTCAATTCCAACATTTACGTTTAGACTACCACATACTTTTTAAGTATTTAAGCTATGTACAAGAATGTCTAGGCCAAAAATGCTTCCTTAGTCCGGACCACCGTCCGTAAACTACGGTCGTGTGGGTTGAAGATCCGCTGCGTCACTGCGTTTTTGGGGATCTTCTTCGTCTTGCTAGGGTCGATCACCGTACCTAGTACACTTTCAGGCAAGACCTTGGGCAAGAACTCAATTCTCAATTGGGTGCGTTCCAGCCGAGTGAAGACTCCAGGAGTTGTTATAAGCCCCTCGATCTTCTCACGTGCCTCTGCCGTAATCACCTTGCCCTTGAATTCCTGGAGTGCCTGCTTGAGCTCCCCGGCCTTCTGGGCTTTGCTCTCCGCGCTGTAGGTAGTGTGTACAGCACCAGTGAAATCCACGGCCACATTAGCGTCCGCATCTTTGAACAAGTCTATAAGCGCCATTTTTCTTGTGCTTACTTCGTCCTCTGATATTTCGCCTCTTCTCAAAGAAAGCTCTAAGTCGTATGTGAAGTTGAACGTGCCTTGCTCTTGGATTGCTTGTAAGTTGTCCTCGTGCTTCTGTCTCTGGTATATGAATTGGAGTCTCTGTGAAACGAGTCCTTGTTGCTCTGGTGTATAATCAGGACACAACTCGGAAACTGTAGCAAGAATTGAGTTTAACTGCTTGGCGGCCTTCTGTGCCTGTTTGTCTGCTGCTGCTTGCAATCTGGGTTGATCCAAAGCTTCTTTTCTCGACATGCTGGCCTCTTCTGCTTCTGCTTCCTGACCCTCCAAGGGTAAGTAGCCAAATCTTCTGACACGTGGCGCAAAATGGGGCGTTGGGAGCTCCAACTCCTTCTTAAGTGCAACTCCCACAAACTTTCTCAAGGGGTGGAATGGGTCCATGTAAAAGCGTACGTATCCAGGCTCCAATGCAAAAATCGTAAAGTCTCTTCCAATCCCCACGTTCTCGCCGGGATGGATCTTGGTACCTTTCTGTCTCATGATGATCTGGCCTGGTTTGACAAAGTTGTTCTCGTAAGCCTTGGGTCCTAACCTTCTTCCGGCGGAATCGTTCTTGTTTGTCCTGGATCCAGCGGCTCTTTTGGTAGCGGTACGGATGTGTATCAAAGCACCGAATTGGCTTTTGATGTACGTCCCAATCTGGACAGGCCCCATTTGGAATTTACCGGACATGGTGGTGTATGCGAGCACTTGAATACATCACTTCATTTTTTTTCGACTAGTATAACTGGGCTAGGATTTACGCTTAGTCGCGCTTTCAACTAGTGATTCGTTCCTAAATTTACTCATTAAATCAAAAAAATTTAAAAAATGCGCAAGCCCGGAATCGAACCGGGGGCCCAACTATGGCAAAGTTGGATTTTACCACTAAACCACTTGCGCTGATGAAAGCTCCGCGACGGGGAATTGAACCCCGGTCTACCACGCGACAAGCGGTAATTCTAGCCACTAAACTATCACGGATTTGATGGAAAAAAATAGTTTCCACATTGTTATGATTCTGAGAACTTTGAAGTCATGTTGATTTCTTGCATCCTTACGAAAGTAATTGTGTACATAAGTGAAAGTTTTTTGACCTGTAGATTTTAGAGAGGCTTTTGTCACCATTCAGTAGATACTATTATATGTTAAGAAGTTAGCTAGGATCCTCAGAAAAACTAGAATTTCCAAAGAAACATAATGGTACCCCGTTTGCCTTTTGCATGACGAAATCAAGCAGTGATATTTTTTCTCTTTAAGATTTATAAAGGCTACAAACAATACATTTATCGATGTAATTATGAATGTAATACTTCATGAACTTCTTCAACATTGAAGTATCCTCTTAGGCGACCGAAGCATATTATGAGGCAAAAAAGGAATGGGCTTTCCTAACGTTTATACCATATTGTATGATTTATATTCTTTCGAAACTCCATTGGTTACAAACGGCCGCCAAAAAGACGCAACGCCAAGTGTACCCGATAGCTAATCCGCCTGTCTTCGTCAATTGCGAGTGGAGACTCCACTTCTTGTCCTTGGGCATCAACTTTAGGTTCAGCAAGAACCTGCTTCTTGGGTTCGAAGTCTTCCAAGGTCAATGGAAGTGCATATGTCATTAGATGATTGATTTCGCCCATCATCTTTTCTTTCAACTCGTCGTTGCGAGTCACGATAATGGCATTGCTCTCCAAATCCAAACTATAAGACCGTTTAGTGTAGTTAGAAGAGCCAATTACCGTGATGGCAGGTGTCTCGGACCCAGGCACAGTGATCCAAATTCCTTTGGCATGGTAGGTCCACCCTCCAGCGGTGTTGACCACCCCATTCTGCCACTCATACAACTTGATCAACTTCTCCTTTCCTTTCAGTTTCACTACCTCCAAAAACTTCTTCGCTATCAATAAATATGCCTCAGGAATGTAGTACGAGAGGCCTGGAGACTTGTAGAATGAGTTGGCCTTTGCAGAAGCCGTGATCAAAGTGCCTGGAGCCCTTCCATTGATGAGTTTTTCCAGAAATTCGGGCAACAAGTTGAAGTAGCCGGCGGTGAACCACCAGCGAGCATCGGGGGAATCCAAAAGCGAAAAGAGACGCAATATGCTGGGTTTTTCTGTTGAGACATCGTTTTTGGGTTGCAATAAAGGACTGAATTGGGACACGGCATAGATATAGGTGTCGCTGTCATTCCGGTCAAGAGCCTCGGTTTCGTCCAAGTCCACCACCGAGTGCTGCTTGATCAAAGGTTCTAGAAGAAAGCTGGAGTCGCTGACAAACCTTTGTAAATTCATGCCTGGTTCACAGGTAGCATTGGAAGAGGGCCACGAGAGGCGAAAATTCTGAAATTCCGTAGGGTTTACCGTGGTAATCAATTGGTATGATAGTTTGGACACTGCCTCTTGGATCTTATAGTAATAATCGGTGATGTTCTTATCCTTGAAAAGGTAGTACCGGTCTTGTCTATCGGTGAAGTAGTCTTCAGACAAATTGGCTCCGCTCAACAAGATCTCGTTGTCAAAGCCATACAACTTCATGTGCTGCAAGCCAAAACTCTCATTAAGTCTTTTTGGGGCCCAGTTCTTCTTGAACCCAGCCAAGTGAGGCGTATGGTACATTCTAATGTTGACTCGGTGTTTTCCAAACCGCTCAACAAGTCCGACGAGTAAAGAAGCCAGCGACTGCAGATGAGGAGCTTCTCGTGTGCCTCTCAAGGCATCAATCAAAATATGAAGTTCCAAATGCTCATTTGTTTGCAATGCCTGAGCCAAGCATTCCACAAGTTCATCCTGAGTCTTTCCTAGGTACAACGAGCTTAAGAAAATGCGTTTCTGGGCTCTGGATATCTTATCTTTGAGCGTATTGTAGAACTCTGCAGGCAGTGTAAGCACCTCTATCTGGGAGCTCGGGATGCTAAATCGAGGAGCAATTCCGTCTAGCAGTTGTATCAACGCAGAGAGACGGGGATGCCAGAGCGCTTGCAGATCTGCATCCAAAGCGGTGTTTTTTGTTGAGTAGACCCTGTTGTCTTCGAGAATGCCCTGACGTCCAAAAAAATAGCTATAGATGGAGCGAAGCATTCTGGGGCGGGCGTAGACAACTCTTTTCGCTAGCGCCAAGACCATGAATATATTTGTACCTAACCACGAGCGATGCCGATAGTAATAGGTGTGTATCTGAGAAGAGCTGGTCGGTAAGGAATGATTTGACTAGGATTAATACTAGCTAGTTAGGGTAAAGATTTTCTGTTTTTGCGCTTTGATTAACTGCTTTTCAATAAATTTATCTATTGTTTTGACGTTTTGCCTGCTGCTTGGATAACGTGGTGGTGGTTCCTCGTTGAGACGGAAGAGGGAGACTTTTTCTGAGTGAGTGATAAGATAAATCAAAAAAAAAAATGGACGCTATATAAGAACGAGATACCGAGATTTGTTTTTCTACTGCTGTTTTTTGAACAATGACCCAGTGCGAACCCTTGTCACCTTCTGTAATTCGCTAGAGGCCAGCGATATTCTTAAAGACAGTCAGACGAATTTCTTAAAGATGGGCAGACCTCCAGGCCTGTTTTTGGGATGTTCAGGTACGACACGGTGCGCTACGATCTATGTCACGCGACCGAGTATTGGACGCACTAAAAAGATGGTCTTGACAAAGATCGCTCAGATCGCTCGCCAAAGATAATCTTCTCGTTACTCCAAAAAATCTTTTTAATACTCAGAAAATTCTTTTTTCTACTGGACACTCTTTTTTATACTTTAAATTCTTTCAACATTCTGAATTTAGCTAATGCCCTAATTCTTTCTTCAGTGATTTATATTCTTTTTGATACTATAAATTCTCCTTTGATACTCTAGAATGCTCGTTTGTACCCTCTAAAATATGGTCCACTGTGCGGAATGGAGGGGATCTCCGTCGCTGTTCGCACGTGTGTTTTTTAACTCAATCTGGAAGTTTTATCGGAATCACAACGGGCTTTAAAATGCGAATCAGTATGTAGGTCTCTGCACCTGCTGTTTCTGGATAATCCTTTAATTCCCCAATTGGGTTTCAATTCAGTTTCTATTGATTTTCTTTCTGGCTTCTATTGAAATTTACTTGCGCTCATATCGAGCTGCCCACTATAGTTGGTGGAATATATGTTTTACATGTCAATAGGGGTGACTGGGAAAGTCTTGTATAATCGTCGTAAAGACCTATTCCTGTAAAAAGTGGTATTTTTACTAAAAAGTGATTGTTTTTCTCGTTGCTTGAGAAGTGGTCAATGATGAGGTGGCTATTAGATAAGATGGCCTTTATATAAAGATGTTTTGTATATAATTGGCATTTGGCCCTGTCACCTGGTATGCCGAAAGGGACAAAGATAAAGACTTGCCCTTTTTTCATACTTCCCACTCACTAGTCTAGGCTGTCCCTCTTTTAATTTATTCTCTCTTTCTTCTGCTTTCTAATTTTTACTGCTTTCTGTTGTTATGTACAAGTAGCTTGGACGTCCTGTCTCGCTAGTTTTTCCCACCTGCAGCCTTCACCGCCATCACATCTCCGTCTTCCACCAAATACGTTTTCCCCACTCTCAAGAGTTTCCCCCTGCTTTTGAGCAGTGCCTCGTCCAATGGCGCATTCTCCTCTTTGAGGTCCTCCCATTTGTAAACATTGGCCGAGATAAAGGTCTTTTGTAGGTCGGTATGAATGGCGCCCGCTGCTTCTGGCGCAGTGGAGCCTTCCCGAACAGTCCATTGGTGAGCCTCCTTTGGCCCACACGTATAAAAGGAAATCAAATGCAAGGCCAGACGAATCATATCCACGGCTTGAGCCATGGCACTGGGCTTGGGTCCTGCACTCTCGGTGTCGTTGAGTGATCTCTCGTAGGCTGCAGAGAATAAGAGTAGCTTGTCCAGAGGGCAATTGTCTGCAATCCAGGCCTCAACGTCTGCTTTGAATTCGTTTTTATTTGACATATAGTCTTCAGCTGTCACATTGAGAAGCACCACGGTGGGTTTGGCGGTGAGGAGGTTTATGGAGTTGATCACGTCGATCTCCTCGTCCAGCCAAGCCTGCGCTGCCACTTTTTTCCCGTCGTACAAAGTATCCAGTAACCTTTCGAGCACCTTGATCTCGAACTCTACTGCAGCTTTGTCCATCTGCGGCTTTTTTAAGTTCTTTTGTGCAAGCTCGAGTGCCGTTTCGATATAATCGAGGTCTTTCAAGATGAGCTCATCTGTGACGATAGTCATGTCCCGAACTGGATCTACAGTGTTTTCGATGTGTGTGATGTCGTCGTTCCGAAATCCCCGAACCACGTGAAAAATCCCGTCCACCTGCCGGATGTCCAGTAAGAACTTGTTGCCCAAGCCTTGGCCGCTGGCAGCGTTTCTTGTTAAGCCTGCAATGTCATATATGGTGAGAGAAGTGGGCACTTTTTTCTCCGACTTGTATAGACTCTGAAACTTCTCAAGCTTGGTACTGGTCACTGCTACGATGGACTTCTCAGCATCGATCGTTGCATACGGGTAGTTGGCTGGGTTTCCCAAAGTAGACTTGGTGATGGCCTGGAAAAACGTGCTTTTTCCCACATTGGCCAACCCTACAACTCCCAGAGACAAGTTGTTGCTTAGCCTTCCCAAATACTTGGGTTTCTTAGGCACGACCTTTTTGGCCTGTCGCCTGCATGTGGAGGAAAAGGTTCTGGAGATCATTGAAGATGTCAGTACTTGATCAATCACTGAAATGAGCGCATACATGCAGTAATCATTTAATCTACGCTTCTAATATTCACATGTAATCTACACTAATATACTTTACTCACTCAAATACTAATCTCCTTTTTTACCTCTTCTGTATTCGTAATCTAATCTCTATAACGTATCTGACTACTGTGGGATTTTGGGCCCGTATATGCGGGCCTGGTACATCAAGCAGCAGCAGCATAAGAATACAAGCCCTAGTGAAGCGTCCACGGGTTTATCCACCGGCCTATCGTGCCATATAATTCTTGACCTAACCACTGAATTACACACATAGCCGTAAAAGAGAGAGACAACTTGGACGTACACGAAGCTGTTTAATTGAGGCACGCACTCTTGGAACCAGTTCACGGAAACCTGTGGAATGAGCCGTACGGCCCAAGATAGCGAACCCACAAGGTGGAGCAATTCGGCAATATCTAGAAGGTTGATTCGGGCTCGCCCTTTCCAGTAGAGCCAGCAGAAAGAAAAAAAGGCAAAGCCGTAAACCAGTATGAGCACCATGCACAACATGCTGAGCAGCTCCTTCCTCTTGGGATCCCAGAATATCCTCCGGGCGGTCAATGTTGCGATGAGTGCTTGCAAAGCATGGAAAAGGGGATTTAGTTTCAGCAACTGGATATTGGGATACAATGGGTAGCGTTGCGCATAGTCAGCCTGGACTACCAGCAGATACGCGTAGAGACATGTGGCCAGCAAATGGGCCACCAGCCACATCAACGACAATAAGGTCAAGTCGGCTGACACTACATATTTAGTTCTCCGGGTACTGCTTCGTAGATGTAGTTGATACTGTGCAAAGGCCTGGAGGACATGGAACGGTAAATAAAGACCTTGCATAAGGTTGAAGTCAGTCGCGCATCCTCACAGTAGTAAAGAGCTGTAAGTGTTTCATAGTATGCATATCCAAAAAATAGGCTGTCTGGGAACTTAAAGACAATCTTGAAGCTGTATATTTGAATCCATAAGATCTGTAGTAAGAAATATGAATCTGGTTGAAAATTAAAGTTAGATGAAATTTGCATATATAAAACTTGAGATTAGATAGAATGTGAGGTTGGAGTTGGATCTTTGGAGTTCGATTTTGAAATTAAGTAGATAATACACGGATATTTGAAGTTATTTGGGGTTGAATAAATAAATTGTCAAAAAAATTAAGATTTTTTTTCTCATCTATTATTTTCGAGTTTTGTTTTACTGATACTCGTAGCGTCATGGCTGGAGGCTAGGATGCACCGAGCTCGTTATCGGCCCTGTTTACTTGAATACTACTAATTGAAGGTTGGGCGGGAAGTGTGCATATTTCAAGAATCTAAAAGCATTTGAAAGAAGAGTATTGCTTTATTATTTTGGAAATTGATTTTGAAAGAGGTCTTATACGTTACCATGCAGCTGGCTGAGTTGAGTTTCTACAAGCTCTGTGTTCTGACACAACAATACAAAATATACAGAGAGAGGTCAAAAATCGAAAATGACGAATTCAGGATAAAAATTAGTACCGTTAGAATCGGATTTTACTAAAGTATCTATAGAGATAATATCAACAATTTTTAAGATTTTTTAAAGAATCAAGCCAACCCACGAGAATCTCACCTTCAGTGCGAAAGTACATATATTCATAACTAAATACCACAGAGTGCACCAGAATACAACAATTCACAACACTACACCACTATACAAAAAGTACGAACAACAACCACAATACACAAGTGCATTAAATTAATAGTTATACAGAATATAGAATAGTTATCAATGGCAGTCGACGATACAGAGGGGTACTGGGACATTGTGATCTCGTCGCTCCAAGATATATGCAATGCCAATGAGTCCCTCACCTTCGACAACATCTATGAAAAGTACAATGACGCCAAACTAAGTACCATGACCAACGAACAGCTTGAGTCGCTCAAGGAGGACATCAACGATCACGTGCTGAACATTGGTACGGCCAAGCGTATCATCGAAACATCCAAGCAAAACCTCCAGACTCTCACGGCAGGCGTGGAGAAGGCACAGCTACAACAACAGCAACAGCAACAGCAACAGCAACAGCAACAGCAACAGCAACAGCAACAGCAACAGCAACAGCAACAGCAACAGCAACAGCAACAACAACAACAACAACAACAACAACAGCAGCAGCAACAGCAACAGCAACAGCAACAGCAGCAGCAACAGCAGCAGCAACAGCAACAGCAACAGCAACAGCAACAGCAACAGCAACAGCAACAGCAACAGCAACAGCAACAACAACAAGAACAGGAGCAGGAACAACAGGCCACCCCAAGTCGGAATACCAAGAGTCAGGTGGGAGGAAAGGCCGGGCGGGGCAGTGGGAAAAAAGGAAGTACCAAGACTGGAAGGCTATATTGGGTTTCGAAATACGACCCCACTGAAGCGGTTATTGTGGGTTCAGAGGTTGCATACAAGCTTAAAAATAGGCACTTCGAGGAGTGGATTCAGTGTGAGGTGACCAAGATCTCACAGGACGGCATGAAGTACGAAATCAGAGACCCAGAGCCGGATGAAAACAACAACCCAGGCCAGACCTTCAAGGCCAGCTACAAGGAAATTCTACTAATTGCTTCTCCAAATGAAGCCTACAATCTTCACTCTTATAGTTACGGAGAGAAGGTTTTGGCCAGGTACCCCGAAACAACGACATTCTATCCTGCGGTGGTGGTGGGCCAGAAAAAGGACGGCATAGTAAGGCTCAAGTTTGATGGAGAGGAGGAGGTGAATAAGGAGACAGAGGTGGAGCGGCGCCTTGTTTTGCCGTTCCCAGAGAGATAGGCGAAAGGAGTCTCGTCCAAGAATACACTTTAGGGATATGTGCAGAATTCTAGATCCAAGAAGAAGTCTAGATCTGAACAAAATCTCTAAAGTTGACCAGTATTTTGAGATGGAACAAAAAGAACATTCAATTAACAATTCAGATCAATAAGTGGATATTTAGCAGATAATTAGATTAATTACAGATCTCAAAGGTATTTATTATAAGGCCAAACCACGTGATGCATCGCGAAAAATTATCCACCAAATATTATCTCACGTCTCTATATTGATCACTGAAATCATGGATGACATAAATATTGATGACTATCCCAGAGTATGTTTAATCCAATTAAATAGAGGCAATTCCATCAAGCCGTGAATTCCAGGCCCCAATTGTTCTACCACGAAGTGCCCGTATCATGAATCTTACTAATATCCAGGATCGTTCAAGATCGCCAGTTTCCTTCCAATCCAGAAGAGACTACCAAGCACCAAAGGACGGAGATATGAGAGACGACAAAAGGGATGCACGTGACAGAGACGACCTTTTTGATAGATCCGACAGAGGCGACAGAAGAGGCGACAGACGCGACGACAGAAGGGCCGACAGAAGAGGCGGATTTTCCAGAAACCGTGAAGACAGAGGCCGGTCCAATGGTGGCACAAACGATGACAACAGAAATTATGGAAACTCTATATTTGTCGGGAATGTGCCCTATGAAAGCACTGCACAGGACATCCAAGACATGTTCAGCAGGGACTTCAGAATTGTCCGCGCAGACATTGTTATGGCCAGAGGCAGATCGCGTGGAATGGCTACTGTGGAGCTTGAATCTCAAGCAGACGTGGAGAGTGCCATTGCCAAGTTCGACAGAACACAGTTTAGTGGTAGGGAGATCTTTGTTCGCAGAGACCGTCCTCCTCCAGCAGAGAGGAGAAGAGCCGAGGAACACAGAGAGGAAAGAAGAAGCGAGCAACGTGAGAGAAGAAGCGACAACCGTGAAAGGAGAAGCGACAATCGTGAAAGAAGAGATGGTGGAATTGGCGGGACTGAGGTGTTTATCAGCAATTTGCCTTACTCCACGTCGTGGCAGACCTTGAAAGACTTGATGCGCAGTGTGGGTGAAGTTCAAAGAGCAGATGTGTTGAGCACCAAGTGGGGTGGATCCAAGGGGCTCGGAACAGTTGTTTTCTCCAACCCCGATGAAGCACAAGCGGCCATCGAGAAGTTCAACGGCTACAACCTTGAGGGAAGAAGAATGGAGTTGCGTTTCGGAAGAGGCTCTTCCGAGAGACCCAAGTCTGCCAGACCAGCTCACTCCAACACAGCTTTCACCGATGGAGTTTTGGGAGACGGAGAACCCTCCAACGTGATCTTCGCCGACAACTTGCCCTACATCACTGCGCAATCCGACTTGTTTGAGTTGTTCGAGACCATTGGCCGTGTCACCAAGGCCGAGGTCCAATACAACCGGGCCGGAAGACCCAACGGAACTGCAGTGGTTGAGTTCGACTCTCAAGATTTAGCTGAGATGGCCATCAAGAACTTGGACGGCTACAACTACGGTGGAAGAAGATTGAGAATTTCCTACGCTGCCAGACCTGCCTCAGATTCTGAGGCTATGGAAGCAGACGAGCCACAGGAGAACCAGAACTCTATGGAAGACGACCAAGGGTTTAGTGAAGAAACCGAGGGCCCCATTGAAGAAAACCAAGGAGAAGATCAAGACCTTCAGGGCTCTGCTGACCAGGATGCCATCGAAACTCAATAGAGAACGAGTGATCTTGAGGACGAGTCCCGAAAAAACGGATACATCTAACAGAGATAATGAAGACCCACTACCTATGCCATGAGTTATATGTAGTCTTGAGTTACTAAAGTGCAGTAGCTGCGAAGTAGACATGCGAAACAGAACTACAGTGTTTTTCAAAACTATTCAAGCCAGCGCGGCAAAACGATTCAAACCACTTTAGCAAAATTAAACAAACCAATAATTCAAAAAGTTTCGTACTCCTTCGCACAGTCTTTCAAACCAAATGGCATAATGTTTCACACCAACTTTCATTAGAATTCATTATTCTGAAATCTTAAATCTGGACGATTGCCTCATATGGTACTACATTTGGGACAAAAGTCTTGCAGTATTAATCAAGGGAGAAAAAAGGACGGAACTGAACCCTGTTTCCCTGTTATCCTATATACAACAACTTGTTAGGGGTGTAGGAAACTTTTTGAATTATTGGTTTGAATCGTTTCGCCGCGCTGGTTTGAACCATTCTGTCTTGGTTCGAAACATTTTGTCGCGGTGGTTTGAATAGTTTTGAAAAACACTGTACATATGCAACATGAAGACTCGCGGTGCACAGACATCACGTGATCCTTTATTTACAATACACCTCGATTCGGTACCACCAAAGCAAACACTCCTATATCACAAACTAAACGGTTGAGAAGGCATAGACCGGTAGGGAAACATACTAGAAAAAAAACTGTTGCTGCAACATGAGCATCTATACACAGTATATTTCCGAGGGCGACGTTCCCCCCAGTCCGGACAATGATATCCATGGTCAGATCACCCTACGACCTTTATCGGGGCAGTTTGATGCCGTCAACAGCTTGAGCACCAATTTGAGCTCGGAGCCACGCGACTTGGTGTTTTGGAAAGACGTGTTTGCCCGCTCAGAATTCTACTCAGGCCATGACTCGATGTTATTTGGTGATATAATCACCTTGGTCTATAAGAACAGTGCCTCCAAGTTTTCAGCGGTTTCCATCACCAAATTTGGTTTCAATCTTTACGAAAACCTTCTTTTGGACGAGAGTTCCCGATTTTGGCCCGCATGTCAGAACTTGACTAAGGAACATCGCAGTTCCTATGCCCGCAAAGTGTTGGCCATCTCAAACTTGAAGAATTTTAATAAGCTCTGGAATAATAGGGGTTCCTTTGACCTTCCGGCAAACTGGGACGAGACCAATGCAGGATCTTTGGCCAGCTCCATGAAGTTAGTGGATAGTGCGTCCAGTGAAACCTTGGGCATGCGACTCCTCTCCATGGGCCTCCTCCAGGAGCTGAACATGGCTTCTTTATTGGTGGATGTGGTCTACGACAATGTGTCCAGCCTGCTGAAAATCAACGAGGATAACAACAAACTTGTGACCATTCTCGGGACCCAGATGGAGCAGCTTTTTGACCCTTTGCTTGAATACTCACCTCAGAGCTTGAACTACGACTATACACCGTCTACAGACAAATTGCCGGCTTTTTTGGCAGAAAACTTGAGTATCTCTCTGGTGATAGATGAACTCGTCACGGTTCAATCAAACTACACCATGGAGCTAGTTGGTATACTTCAAGATTTTATCGTCCCGCTTCGCATGAATGTCCTTTCTGATATGTCGAGCACCACACTGGGCGTCATGAAGGTCAATGTTGTGTTTCCCCCTACCATTGATGAGGTGACACGCATCAACTGCATTCTCAACAACGTATTGAAGGTGGCCGCCAAAAGAGATGCGGGCGAGGTGCTTCGAGTAATAGCGTCGATCTTGCCGTTTTTCTACAAAGCGTTTGCAAGACACCAGGCCAACATAACTGCATTCCACTCAAGATTTTCCAAGTTTCTTACGCATAATGAAAAATACTCCTTTGGGAACCCCAAAATTAACAGGGGAAAATATTCTCCCAAGAGATTGGAGAGTATCATTTTGGACTCGATTTTCGAGCTTCCTAAACTCAAGCTCATTGTGCAACGGCTCTACAGTGTGGTGGAGGCTGAATATGCTAAAATTCAAGATTCAGAAGACTCCAAAGATGACGTAATGTCACTGATGAGAGAGAACTACAACACGATAATACAGACAGTCGATGCCTTTGGACGCACGCAGAATGTGGAGCACGCCAGCAAGCGCATTTTTACCCCATCGGGAAAACTCCTCACCGAGCTTGCAACAGGCTGGCCAGAAAACCTCCAGTCTGGCTGGATGACTCGAAAAGTCCTTTCGATCCACGAGTTGGAAAACCTCACACCGGGTTGTGAGAATGCTCAGGAGGTGTTGATCATTTTCTCAGACCACTTAGTGTTCTTAGAAGCTGTCTATTCAGGGAAGGACTTGATGAAGGTGCCCATTCCAGACGTGCTTATGAACTCGCTTATCAACCAAAAGCCGCTTCCACTGTACTCGATTTTCCCTAAACTCAGGGTCAAATACTGTTGTGAGATAGATTCTGTTCTATGCAAGACCTTTACCTCTTCTGAGGGACAATGCCTCTCTTTCGTGTCGTACGGCGACCGCTCTTTTCGCAAAGCAGACTCCAAAGAAGCCGTGTTCGCTATAAACTACAAGGCCATCTCGCCTAGCGAATCTTTGTCCACGTGCAACAAGATCATGGACCACATCTGCAAGGCGCAGATCTTGCACAAGTCAACACCTTTTCATCTTTTCAAGCGCACGGACCCAAACTTCACCCGCTTCTATTGTGCACACCAGTACCAGGCGTACGCTGAAGAGCATGCCAAATCGGGAATTGTTATTGTTCTCAATTTGAGTGAGAGTCAAGCACGCACCATTTTGAACGAGAGCCCGGGGGTGTCCGTTATTATCTCATTGTCTTTTTACAATGAGGACACCATCAGTGTCTTTGGATACAACAGAGAGAGCACCATTGAAATTAGTGACACAGTCTCCATAGAGCTGATCAGTGACTCTCTCAAGACCACTTTCGCACACTGCATGGACATCATTCTCCATTCCAGCGACTTCACAAAATCGTTGATTAGCTCCAATGGCCGTATTCTCAGGCAGCTAGTGGCCCTTTCCAGACAATCGGAGGATAAGTTGGTGCTGGTCGGCACAAGAAACACCTTGGATGATTTGGTTTACCCCGACAATAACACGCATGTCGCTGAGACCGAGCCGGAGAAAGACGAGACACAGAATGCCCGAAAGACTAGCAACGACAAGAAACGGAAGTCGCGGCTCTTTGGGCTTATGCAGAAGTTGAAACCAAAGAGTGAAAAGAAATCCAAGCGGTTAAGCCAGGCCAGCTCCAGAAACAGTCTACAGAATATATCCAACACAGGCATTCCAAGGGGGCGGAAACAGCACTTCAACAAGTTATACAAGCCAAATCCGGAATTGTACGAGGCTTCCACCATCCAATCGTCAACTCAAGAGGACTTGGATGAGGGCTCTGTCCGAAGAACCATTCCAAAGAGAGCAGAAACAGAGAGGGTGGAAAAAGAAAGATCAGAACAGGGGAAGGAGATGGAATTGGGAGGAGAAAGAGGCTTGGAACATAGAGTCGTATCTACTGCCACAAATTCTTCGTCCAAATACAGCACAGGCTCCTTAGACGTGAACTCCAAATTCGAGTTTCCGATGCCGGAAAGATTGGAAAATATACAGGAACACGACATCACGACTGAAAGAGATTTTCCAGAACTTTTGGTTGATAAGGTCCGAGCAGATCTGGCCGAAGAGCGTTTGACTCAAAGAAGTCCTGATCAAACAGACACTTTTCAAAAAGGCTTATCTAATAAAGAATTGTCTCAAAGAGACTCAGACGAAAAAGAATCAATTCAAACAGACTCAGCTCATCAAGCTTCTGAAAAAGATTCGGGTGAATACAATTTCTTCAGCAACCTTGAGACACTTCGCCCAATCAACTCGATCGAAAACGAGTATCCAAGTGCTGACCTTGATGAAGTCACGTCTGTAATTACAGAAGAAGCCCAAAAAAATCCCCAGGATATTCATTTAAGCAGTGGGAATGTCATTCAAAGCATGATTACCAAGCAAGGCATAACTAAGGAGCAAGGCATAACTAAGGAGCGAGACATAATTAAGCAGCCGGAAGCCAAAAAAGATGAGAGATCTCACATCAAATTGAAGAATGAAGAGATGAAGATGTGGCACGGCAAAACGTTTGGCAGAGCGGCTTCTACACAGAGCTCGAAATTTCCGTGTGAGCTGCAGCCACAGGTGGCCCCTGGAAAGGCTTCTGAGATCTACGCCAAGTACCGTATGTACAATGAGATCCCATCCAGCATCTTTAACGGAGACGAGAGTGCAAACTGGGTGGCATTAGCCAGAGATTCATACTCCAATCTTCAAGCAGAGCTTCAGGCTATTGAAAACGAGGCCGACTCGCCAGACTTTGTCAAGTCCTTGGAGAATAGCATGAAGTCGCTCTACCAGCGCTACGAGTCATCCAACGAAACGTTGTCTGTTTACGATATGGTGTCGTTCATAAAGAGCAGCTTCTCACATGACCTCTCCAATATTCCACTTGAGAAAACAGTGGAGCCCAGCGAGTCATACCAGTCCTTATCGTCTAATTATGTGAAGCAGTTTGAGATGGGATTGGACAGAGAGTTCAGCTTGACCCATGAGGAACGTGAAAATTCCCAGAGCCCCAGATCTCAGTCTCCTCTAAACGGAGAAACGGAGGAACAGTCAAATGAGAACAAAAAATTGAATGTGCATTCTATTCAGGATCCAAACAAGGATTCAAATGAGAGGGAAAACAAAGGCCTGGAGATCAAAATCCTCCACGATTACGACTTTATCAATTCTTCCGAAGAGTACTTCTCGTCACAGGTTATCAGCCCAGCATTGAAATTCAGCTCTACACGAGACAGCGCGGTTATCACATCTTCTTCCAGTGAAAAGACTTTGATGAACGAGTGCTTCACTTCTCCGGGCAACATAAAGGAAGAATACTCTTCAGGGCTTGTAAAGGAAGATTTCTCTCCGATCAAGATCAAAAAGGAGTTTTCTCCGGTCCATTTCAAGGAGGAATCCCCCCCAGCGCACAATAAGGAAGACTCCCATGAATACAATTGGGTGAGGATTTCAGATATTGACAACGAAATCCGGGACTTTGGATCCATGAACTACCTATCGGACCTTCTCAACGGAAAAGTGCAAATCTAGAATAATTAGTCTTGAGCCCTATATTACTTATTTTATATATTCTAATAAGCATCTAGTTCAAATTCAATCTCTGAATCAATGTATTTTGTACTGCTTCTGATTTGATATAAGCCATAATGTCTAAGCCTTCAAAATCCTGGTGACGGCTTCCACGATGGCTGCGCCCACCTCCTGGGTTGAGCTAGAGCCCTTCAAGTCTGCAGTTCTGATGCCTGCGTCAATTACCTCGCCTACAGCCTTCTCTAAGGCCTCGGCCTCCTTGAGACAGTCCAAAGATAATCTCAACATCATGGCAGCGGACAAAATCGTGGCCACTGGGTTGACCTTGTTAGCAGGCAAGTCTGGAGCTGAACCGTGACAAGGCTCGTACAACCCAAACGCAGAGTTTGTGTCTGGCAAAGAGGCCAAAGAGGCCGAGGGCAAGAGACCCAAAGATCCAGGGATCACTGAGGCCTCATCAGAGATGATGTCACCGAACATGTTGGAGGTGATGACAATACCGTTCAACTTGGTGGGCCTCTGCACGAGGATCATGGCAGCCGAGTCAATCAACTGATGTTGCACAGAGAGTTGGGGGAACTCTTTTGCCATGACCTTGTCCACGGTCTTTCTCCACAACCGGGAAGAGGCCAAAACATTGGCCTTATCCAAGGACCAGATAGGCAATGGGGGGTTATGTTGCAAGGCCATAAATGCAGCCATGCGTGTAATGCGTGTCACCTCTGCCACAGAGTACTTTTCCGTGTCCCAGGCCTCGTCGTTGTTGGCACTACTTTCCTGCTCCAGTCTTTCGCCAAAGTAGATACCACCAACCAATTCACGCACCACGGTAAAGTTGGTGCCACGCACAATTTCGGCCTTCAATGGAGACAACTCCAAAAGCTTATCAGAGACAAAGTTGCAGGGTCTCAAGTTGGCGTAGAGCCCCAACTCTTTTCTTATCTTCAAAAGACCCTGTTCGGGTCTGACAGCGCCAGTTCCCCACTTGGGGCCTCCCACAGCGCCTAACAACACCGCATGCGAGTTTTTTGCTGCTTCCAACGACTTGTCAGGCAAAGGTTCGCCCGTAGCATCAATAGCGGCACCTCCAATCAAGTGGGTCTCAAACTCAAACTTGATTTTTTGGTGGGGGGTGTTTTCCTCAATGGCCTTGAGCACCTTAACGGCTTCCTGGACAATTTCGGCGCCCACATGGTCGCCAGGGAGAAGGGTAATTTTCTTAGTAGTAGACATTGGTGGTTGAAGTTGGAAGTTGGGGAAAATTTATGTGCGATTTAGCATCCGCTACCGGGCCGGTAGTCCGGGACTGCAGAGTGCACATGCCAACTTCACCATGATACATAACCAAAAAGACAAATAATTAAACTACAAATAATAGCAATAATAAAAATAATAATAATATAATAGATATACTAGCAATACATGATACTATCAGACTTTATACACGTTGTCTTATCATCGTTAGTGACCGCTCCATTCTATGGAATCCAAGTCGATACCATCCTGCACCATTTCCCATAAAGGCGACATTTTCCTCAAAAACTCCACCCTCTCGTTGATGGCCTTGATCACGTAGTCGATCTCAGCCTCGGTGGTGAAACGACCGATTCCAAATCTGATCGATGAGTGTGCCAAGGCATCGTCCGCACCCAACGCATGCAACACATACGAAGGCTCTAGCGAGGCCGACGTGCACGCAGATCCTGACGACAATGCGATGTCTTTCAAGGCCATCAATAAAGACTCACCTTCAATGTATGCAAACGAAATGTTCACACACCCGGGGTACTGTCTGGACTCGTCCGACAAGACACCATTGAACTGCGTCTCGGGGATGGACAACAAACCCTTCTTCAACTTAGTGGAGAGTCTCTTGATGTATGCACTATCGTAGCTTTGTTCCGTAAGCATGAGTCTTGCGGCTTCTCCGAACCCGGCCACCAAAGGTGGTGCCAATGTGCCGGACCTTAAACCTCTTTCTTGACCTCCACCTGTAATAATGGGATCCAATCTGACCCGAGGTCTTCTACGCACATAACATGCCCCCACACCCTTAGGCCCGTAGATCTTGTGTGAGCTGATGGACATCAAATCAATTTTCATTTCGTTGACATCTATGGGGATTTTGCCGTAGGCTTGTGCGGCATCGGTATGGAAGAAGATCTTGTTGGCTCTGCATATCTCGCCGATTTCCTTCAAAGGCTGGATAACACCAATTTCGTTGTTCACTGCCATAATAGATACAAGCGCAGTATCTTTTCTGATGGCAGCCTTCAAGTCGTCCAAATTGATCAAGCCTTCAGAGTTCACGGGCAAGTACGTCACCTCAAAGCCCTCGTCCTGCATATGACGTGCCGAGTCCAACACACACTTGTGTTCTGTCTGTGTGGTGATGATGTGCTTCTTGGTTTTCTTGTAAAAACGTGGTACACCCTTAATTGCCATATTATTGGACTCCGTAGCGCCCGAAGTCAATATAATCTCTTTTGGATCGGCGTTGATCACTTTGGCGATGTGAGCACGTGCCGTCTCCACCTCTTTCTCGGTTTCCCAGCCGTAGGCGTGCGTGGAGGAGTGGGGGTTTCCATAAAGACCTGTGTAGAACTGTAACATCTTGTCTAAGACCCGTGGATCCGTCTGTGTGGTAGCCTGGACGTCCAAATAGATGGGTTTCGTTCCGAACTTGGAGTCATCTCTGGTGGCGGAATTCAAAGTGATGGCTGAGCCCTCAGGAGGTGCGGCAGTGGCCAAGAGCCGAATAGGCCGCATAGTTCCCTGAGAGAGCAAGGGCCTTGCTATTCTGGTGAACTTGGGGAACATGATGGGGACTAGCGGGGTGAGAAGCTCGGAGATAGACTTATGTAGGCCGCGTTTCGTGCGTACACCAGAAAACGATGAGGCTTACAAATATTGAGTCTGGACTTCCGTTCACAGTCCGTATAGTCACGCCAACTGATTAAGTTATCGAGATATAGCCATAGGCATGGAATCAAAAGCGGAGACCAAATCCAAAGGCAGAAATCTCATAATCTAGCTCAATGTACATTAATTCCGTTTATCATGATTCCTCTACCAGTATACTGTCTCTATGAAGTCTCTATTAAATCTCTTCGAAGTCTCTATAAAGTTGTATGACCATGTCCCTGAATCTATAGTCTGAGACATTATAACTGGCCTTTTCTCTGAAGATTGGTGCTCACCAATTCGTAGCACCCTAGGAAAATTGCACCTCCCGCACTAATCCAACACGTCCGGGGCCCGATTCCATTCAAGAACACTAGAGGCCCCTCTTCGGCCACCATTTGCCGCACCAACTGTGCCACTGATACCCTTTCGGAATTGAGCATGATTCGCGTCTTAATCACATCAAGAGGTGTGGTCACAGCAGCTGCAAAACCACCAGCTACCAGGCCGCAAATGGCACCTTTCAACAACGAGAGTTCCGTCTGGTCGTATGCAGACCACACCTTCTTGAGCTTTTCGTAGAGCGGGAATTGGATCATAGTGAAGGGAATTTCCCGGAGAATCGTGGTGTTCCATCCCCTGTAGAGCCCCCGGACTATGCCTTCGCCGGACTTGTTCTGGAGCAAATATTGCAAGTTGGCCCAGGATGTAGCCTTGCTGGAAACGCCCTTGATACCTGCCTGAGTCCTCTGTTTCACGACTTCTGCTGGCACCCGTACCAAACATGCTGCAATCTCACCTCCGGTTGCGCTGACCATGTGGCTGGCCGTGGTAGGGAGCTTATCCTTGGTGTAGTCCTTCAAGCCGTCATATGTGATGAAAAAAAGCGAAGCGGACGGTGCCAGAGCCACCAACGCCGACCCGAGGCCTTTGTAAACACCGCTCCAACCGCCATTCTTGAAAAAACCGCCCTTGGCCTGGAGCCTGGTTTTTAAGGTATCTATGGGGAAGAATGCTAGGTCCGTGGACGTTCCTGCACAAGCTCCAGACTGACGTTAGTATGAATTTGGCAGATGGGAGAGCTTCAACATACAATGAGCGACACCAAAAACGGGTTCTCCATGTGCGTGAAAGTTTTTCTTGGGTGTGACGAATTGGTCAGATTTCCAGTGGTCAACTAAATGCGTACTCGGCACTTGAGCGCTGTGCGAACGCGCGTGTTCCGATCCTCGCAGTTGCGAATCCCACTAGATCAATTTTAGATCTATGAGCTTTAGCTATGATGAATATAATGGAAACCTAAAAAATTAATCGAAAATTTAGATTCAGCATAAAGTCCTTATGATGGAAATTTTTTAGACCAGGAGAAAGTGTTTAAATCAATATCAGCTATTTCAGCATCAATAAAATCTGAACCAATGGAAAATTTGAGACTTGATCGAATCTTTCAAATCAAAGTAAAGTCTTCAGAATCGGGAGACTCCTAAAAATCGATAGACAGTCTTCCAGAAACAATTGATCTTTTGAAATCAACAGAATCCTTTAAGTCAATGAAGAATTATCAGAAACCAATAATTACTGTCTATGATTAACGGAAACTTTTGAGGTCAACAGAAAAACTTTAGAATTAACAGAATGTTTTCAGCAAATGAAGTCTTGAAATCGTAAAACATGAGTTTACCTTGGACAAACCACAAACTTCTTGCCCTCTCTCTTCTTCCTTGCGTACTTCAAAATCACAGCGTCCGGCTTCTTATTCGCAGGCAACAAGTCATTCACTAATGGCAAAAACTCGTCGTAATCCCAAACGTTGACAATTTTGAAAAGCTCTTTAACCCGCGTATGCAAATCACTTGAAAGTAATGACGCGTTGATATACTTGACTTTCCCCACCATGGGTCGGTAAAAGCGGCCGCGCAAGGCCTTGAGGTCCAAAGAAGCATTGAATAACGGCGGAAGACTGGATTTCCACCCGATCAAAAAGTCTTTATCTGAAACATCTCCAGAGAGATTCCGCAAGGTTTCAGAACCAAACCACGTGGCCACGGATTCCGATTCGATCTGGAATTGGGAACCTGACTGTGTGCAGAACCGGTGGGCCACTGTAGTTACAATTGGAAGCGTATATCTCTTGTTATGGGCCTCCACCTTCAGGTGAATTTCATCTAGAAGAAATTCTGTGGCATTTTCTTGGGCCAAGATGGAAATTAGCACGTAGAGAACGTCGGTGACGAAGCCAGGGCTCAAAATCACAGCTTTTCCTTGCACCTCGCTGCCATTAATGGCATACCAAGCCTTATGGAACGCTCCGTCAGCTATTGGAGAGTCCCTCAAGACATCCTGGACGGCTTTGGATTGGGGCAGAGGGTCATCGGAACCATTGTACACCGGAAGACCAGACGTGTCCACGTGACCGTGGGTCTTGGAGAGCTCATACTGATAAGAAGACAGGCCCACAGCCACAAGCAGCTGCAATTGTTCTCCAGATGGTGTAGAGATGGGTTTGAGGTTAGACTCCAAGCCGTTGATTGCCAAGTCGTTGAGGAGAAGCTGTGTGTTGGAGTGCTTCATCTGTCTCACGTTATAGGTGGACGCGTCGGTGCACAAGACTAAGCAGTTTTCGGCTGACGAAGACTTGAACTGAAGAGGCCGGTCTGCCTCTTTTATGTATTCCAATAGCTCCTTGGGGAGCTGCATGAGTTTATACGTGTGTGTCTCCGGCTGGGAGACCATATTATACACATTGAAGGACATGGAGGTTGATGATGATCAGGCGCGCTGCGATACCGCTAGATATACATTTACACCAAATACTAATTAGACTAAAATGCACTTAACCTGATTTGACTAATTAATCATTTACACCAAAATAAACTAAACTAGCTGACATTAAAATTAAAGAGAATGGGAAATTCAGTAATATAACACTACACAACTGTGATCCTAACACAGTACACTAATACACCGATATATTCCGTAATCCTATAGACTCTAATTCTGGGTTGCAATGAACTTGTCAATGTCAACCTCGTTCAACTTGACGTGACCCGCCATGGAGACGGGTTTCTTGTTCTCTTCAGCATCGACGATTCTCTTGAGCTTGGTGGCAGCGTCGAAACCCTGGTTGGTAGCGCTCAATGGAAACGGAGCCAACCACAAGTTGACTGCCTTAAAGTTATCACCCAAGGTAACGATTTCGTGTATAATGTCCTCAATACAAATGAGACCCAAGTCATCTCCAAAACGGTCTTCCACTGCCTGGTTATTGTCCAATTTGACCGTACGAAGAGGCTCCTCCGCATGCTCATCTGCTTCGGCCTGATCTTTTGCTTCACCCTGTTCTTCACTCTCTTCTCTAGGTGCATAGATACATGCTCTTTTCTGAAACAAGTGACGCACCGATGCCAAAGAGGGAGTTCCCACCACGATGTAAGGAGCCACAAGCCTCAAGGCTGGCTCCACGGTGCTGGTTAATTTGACAAAAACTCCCATGTTGACCTCAGTGAGTCTCAAGGCCTCAAGTACGTTCTCCGCTAAACGAGGCATGTTCAAGGCTTTATTCTGGGTCTCCACTCTCATGACAAACACGAGTCTGGGCTCAAATTCCTTCTTGGAAGAAATCTCCTTCTGTTGCTCGTGCTTCAAGATATTATTCAAACGCTTTTGCTCATTCTGGGCTGCTAAGCTCTTCATAGCCAAGTGTTCAGCCCGTACGAACTTGTCGCGAGGCGTCTTGGCCTTTTTCTTTTGCTTCTCTTTCTGAATACGGATGGCCTCCTGCTTCTGGATCCGCTTTCTGTCGGCATTCTTACGCTTGCGTAAAAGCACCTCTGTATCAGCAGGTAAAACGGCCATGGTGCTGGTTTAGTGAATAGCGATGAGTATGGGGATTTTTTTGATTTTCGCGATGGCGCGCGATGCCTGGGACCGGTGTAGCTAGAGCCAAGAAGCTATAGTTATAGTAGAGCTAACCTGAAGCTGTGTAAAGCCTTGTAAAAAAAACTATCACAACTATACTAAAAAATTTCGAAATATACCGTCAGGGTTTTGAAAGCTGATTTTGGGGGATAGTATTAAAATTATGAGTATAAGAGACTAGAAAATTTAATAGTAAGACTAGACCCCTCATAGCAGAACTTTTATTATAGCATTATTGAAACCTATAACCTATCGAAAAGACATTGCAATAACCTAATTCGTTAACGATGGTAACTTGCGTGACTGGTATGAATTTGACTTCTGCTATTTCTATATGCAGGTAAATGACTATATGTAACTCGTGAACTGAGGTACTAGAGCACAAAAATTTAGCTAGGAAGCAAGTATCAATGGCCTGGTTAAGATGCTTATTAGAAATTATAGGAATAAGTTCCCCAAGAAGCTGATTTTAGAACTGTTACTTGGAGGCTATTTTAAAACTGGTGGGACCCAGTATGGGTCACACACGACCTATACAAAGGAATGAAGCCCAGTT
Organism: Metschnikowia continentalis; assembly: GCA_002370835.1. Lineage (NCBI taxonomy): Eukaryota > Fungi > Ascomycota > Pichiomycetes > Serinales > Metschnikowiaceae > Metschnikowia > Metschnikowia continentalis. Next base: position 33,390 of record NLAO01002301.1, on the reverse strand, counting down.
TACTTCGTCACACTATTTGTCGTAAAACATGTTATAATGGATATAAAGCCAGTTTTGGGTGATATTTCAGCAATTTAAAAGCGGTTGACTGATGGCTTTTGTATGCATACTCTCTGATTTCAGAAGCCTTTTTATTATTTGATTAGTACAATTTCTCTCCGAAGAATCTACCATGAAGCTTAAGAAGCTCATAGTAAGAGGTCTTCTTTGAGAAACAAAAATTAAGCAGCCATTTATTGAAAAGCTCTTTATTAAAAGCTATGTGTTAATTCTTAAGACGTCTTGTACTAGCAGTGTTTATAAATTGATGATATCTTTTATAAAAGAGTAGAGTGCTACTTGAGACGGACTTAGAGTATAATTATGTGGTTTGTCCGCTCAAATGTAACTGGATACTCCTTAAATGGGCCAAATCAATCTTATTTCTGATTGAACAGTGTAAGCGCTTATCTGCCAATGGACAGTGCGCAACTTGTGGTAGGCCTGGCCTGAAAGCTATCACAGAGATATTAAAATGCATACATTCATTTTCCCGAATTTAAATCAGGCGGGGGTTATAAACATTTTTTCTAACTTTTATAAATTTTCTAATGTCATCGTCTCCCAACTTTTGACGTAATACATTTGTTTTTGGCTGAAAGATATGCATTGAAAATTGACCTTCGACCCTTTCAAAAACAAAAGGGGATGATAATCTATATAACTATCCTGAAAACTTAAAATCTAATTTTAGAAGCTATAAGTATTACAAGGTAAAACTCTGTAGGTTATTTGATGATAAGAAGTTATGGCCATTAAAAAACTATCAAAGAAGCTATCATATTGATGAACTAAATATTGAGGTAATACGAAAAAAGCTATTAAGAGCATTTAGTAAGTTATTAAAAACTATCAAAAGCTGAGTTACGTCTAGAATTAGCTGTGTGCTTAATTTTCTGGATAGGAGGTCCCTGCTACATACCACAAAAAAAGCTGTCTATAATGAGCAATTTTCCAGTAAATTAAAAAATGAAGAGTATTGGGCTTCATACCTTAAAAAATTGTGGTGACGCTACGTCTGATGGAGCTCCAAACATCCTTACAAGTAGTGTGTTGCCCATAAAGGATGTATTGATAATACGAATCCTATTATAAATTGCTACAAATTGCAAAATATAAGAAGACTAAAAATAATAAAAGCTAATAAGAATTCATGCGCTTATTAATGACATTACTGTGTGTTTACTCGGGGATAGTTTCCTGAGAAAGAAAAACAAGGAATTTAGCACACTACCAAATGCGGTAGCCCATGACTACCAGTTCTGCCGTGTACTCGAGCGTCCCAGTTTTATTTTCGTGCGCGGTCCTCGGCAGATCTAAATAATGAACCTACAACATCTAGCAACTTAATATAAAAATCTATTAAACCAATAGTTTTTAGAATCCATTGCCTCTTAGAAACTTAATAACGCATTTAGGAGATGGTTTTCTGTTATGGTGTGCGGATTCCTCTTCATATTTAGCTTGTAGATATATCTGCGCTCGCACTGTGTACCTCAAAATAGGCTTAGTGCTATACTCCAGACCCAACGACGTCATCATGCAATTATAATGCCTAATATCATGCAATTAACGCTAATCATGCAATACGCCATACTATGTATTCATAAGGCCTAACTAAGAACCGAACGTTAATCACGACATATCACGCTAATCATGCAATTGATATACCCTAATGGTGCAATTAATTTGCCCTAATCATGCGATATGCGTCCGCACTACTCTTAACTTTTCGCTGGAATTGATGGGATGCACACTTGTTTGGTGTACGGGTGTTTATCCCGCACCTTTCCGTAAGCCTCTTGACCGCACATTCCGTTAAAAACATTTGCTGGTTGGTTGACTACTTCGGGGCTGTAAATTAAAATGTCCCATCCGGGAATTTGGAAAGCGCTGACCCATTTGCATGCCGTTGTGTGTCCATCAATTAGGATGAATGCCGTGATCCACTCTGCAGGAAGAATGCATTGCGGGCCTGCAGACAACACATTCAGTTTTCATACACCATCCTTTCGGCCTTGAACTACCCCAAGAGGGACCGGCGTGCAGTGGAAATTGCGCCAAGCCCGCCCTAAAGTGATCGTACCTGGTAAATGTTAGCAATAAAGTGGGCCAATTTCAGGGTCTAGCGGTGCTCAATATGCGGTCCTGCATATAGGACCAGAAGATCAACAGCCAAACAAAGAATGCAAACCACCAACGCATTGTAAGCAGAAAGCCCACCGAAAACGGCCCAGGCCTTCTTATTTCGTACATCCCAAGAGTGTTTTTTATCACGAAATTTTCCCCGCATCCAGCCTGAAATACCGTCTCTTTCCCCACGCAACCCTAATCCGCAGACGTTTCACAACTGCGGAAACCCTAGATCAGCAGCGACCGCATGCACACCACACATTAAAGGCGTCATTCAGAAGTTAGCTTTTTTTTCAAGCATCTACTCCACCCTCCTTTCCCTGCGCAAAACTCACGGGCTCTTCCGCTCTCTTATGTTCGCCAATGCGAGATTCCAAGCCCAAGCTGAACTACTCGGACATCCCACTCCAGCCATCGCCCGACTTGTACAACGACGTCACTGACAAGACCTTTACTGGACAAGATGGTGCCTTTCAAGACTCGCCTAATGATGACAAGGGCCAAGAAAGGCCTTTTCTGACCTCCGACAGTGATATCAAGCGCTTTGACACCTGCCAAAGACCTTACTCCAAAGCATATGACGTCAATCCAACCCCAGACAAAGGGTTCTTCAAGACTGACCCAGTGTTCCAGCATCTTGATGAAGCCTATGAAAAAGGCTTTGTTAAGTCCGAATTTAGCCCTCCCTTATTGCATTCCAACGACCTGCAGCTCCTAGCCCAAACTCAGCCTGCCTATGAATACCTGCTGTCGTTTGACCGGCATGAGCAATTGATCCAACCGTTCCCCTTGCATCTGCCGTTCCCCGGTAAGGCCTCTGAGTACCCGCTTTCTCAGCTAGGCCCCATAGCATCGAACTACGCCTCGCAAATCGGCATCCCACTTGCCAACTCCGGCCATGTTCCCCAAAATGTGTCTAATCACCACATAAACCCTTCCCAAATGGGCCCAATGCCCGTCTCTGATTACCTGATGTACCCCATGATGCAGCCTGACTTGAGTGCTATGCAGGGGATGATTTCCGGTCAGGAAGTCTTTTCAGGTCATGTTCAGAGTAAGGCTTCCGTAGTGGTTCCAGATCTGACCTCCCGCCCGCCTCCTGCATCCACGCCTGTCTCGGTGCCGGTGTCTACCACCCCCAACTCCAGAAAAAGGCCCCACTCTGAAACCGGTCTTGACTCGGATTTCTCTTTAGTCGCTGCTGCTGACCAAATTTCTGCCTCCCCCCTTGAGGACGTGGTGGAAAAAGTCAAGATGATCGACTCCGGCGAGCCTACAGTTCAGAATGATGCTATTTGGGCTATTCTCGTGTCTTTAAAACTGAGCAAATCTGATAAGCACCATCAAGCATTGGCTCTTTCGTGGATCCAGAAGTCTTGCAAGGCATCCCGCGCAGCGGTGGTGCCAAGAAACCGGTTTTATGCCCGCTACGTTCAAATGTGTGCATGCTACAATATCAACCCTGTTTTTTCGGGGCTTTTTTTCCGACTCATTCGCTTGCTCTTCCCCAATTTGAAGACCCGCCGTCTTGGTCTGAGGGGCCGCTCCAAATATCACTTTTGCGGCATCAAGTTGCTAGGTGAACTCTCTGTTCCGGGATCTCCCGTGTCTACCTATTCGTCTGTGGGTGTAGACTCTCCGCAGTCTATCAACTACAATACGAACACCCGCGTGGAGAGTCCATTGGTGAATCGGATGCTTCAAACGCCGGTCAGCCTGACCCAGATGTCCGATCGTTTCCATGTGAATGACCTTGCGTTCCTTCCTCATATTCACATGATGGTGGAACAATCCATAGGACATGAGTCCATGAGTCGGCCATTGAACTTGCCATTGATGAGCTCGTATCTCCCTAAAGACTTTGAAGTGGATAATGACTTGGCAGATACTTTGCACTCGTTATACAAGATCTACTGCACCACGATGTTCGAACTGGTGCGCTACATGCAGGTGGACCGGCTTTTTGCAGCCTTCTTACCATCTCCAGCCCTCTTGGCAACCCCGGTATTCAAGATCCTAGTGGACCCCAACGTCCTTGAGTGGGTACACACGTGTGACACTGCCATGTATGGCGCCATGTTGAAAATGCTCGCGCGCTTGCACTTGCTGAATGTGCCAGCTGAAATCACCACCCCACTTCAAGAGCTAGCTGCAGGATTTATGGAGAAGTTGTCAGTGTGCCTCAATAGTAAGTTTCCCAAGGCATTTGTGGAGATGAAACTCAAACTTGCACGGCGTTTCGTGCAACTCTTGAAGCGGCTCTTGCAGTGTATCAAAACAGGCGGCCGGGTGTCGAGAATCTTATCGAATGTCCAGGAAAAAGACGCCATGATAGGCGATTGGAACCGCATAGACTTCCCGGACATTATGCTGAGTTTGATCCCGTGCGCTGACGTCAATTTGGACACCTTATTGGAGTTGTTGGCGGAAAAAGTGCCTCGGTTTTTGGAAGAGTCGCCCTGCACTTTAGCCACATGCTCTAAGTTTGTCATTGACATTCCGGCGTTATTCCCCAAAGTCAGCCCATGGCTTTTTTCGCTTCTTCTGTCTAATTTGCTCACGGCCTGCCTTCGGGAAATGAGCTCGCGTGGCGCAAAAACCTTCGAGTCGTGGTGGATCTTACGGTGCTGGGTGGACGAGTATATATTGTGGAGTTTCGAGCTTGGTGGGTTTTTTAGGGAAGAATACCACCGTTGGACCTACTCTACGTCTTCAAAGGATATGAATCTGGAGCTCTTGTTGATGCACGATATTAGTGCTAACACCGATGTTCACTCCAATAGCTTGGTGGACTTGTTGGATGATTTGAGCGGCGACAAGGATTGGCTCTAAAAAAAATAGCATAATACATCATAACTATAAATACAGAACTATTACATAACAATCAAATACATACCAAAATACATAACAATTAAATACGTATCAAAGTACATAACAATTAAATACATATCAAAGTACATAACAATCAAATACATAAGTAAGCTAGAGAACTTAACAAGACCAAATAACTGTGAGGAGGCTATCGAAACTTAGTTGGAGTTCGGACTGGGAATACATGTCATGTTACGTTGACTCAACTCGTCTGGTCAATTTATAGAAAGTATTAAGACTTTCGAGGGCAATATTTAAAATGCTAACAGTCTTTCAACTGGGTCTAGAGAAGCACTGGGACCTCTTGGTCTCTTAATATTGGTATATACCGGAAATTATTTATATTTTACATTACGGAGCTTCGTAAAAGATGAAACGTTTTTTTGGAATAGTTCATTCAACTGAAAAAGAAATAGGAGTTGGATTTTTCAGCTAAACTAAAATTGTGGCTTAAGTAAAATGGGGCCTATTTTTAATTTATAATTTAAAAATTTTTCAGCTGTAAATTGGGGCTCACTTTTTTGTTATCTCTCGGCATATTCTTGCAAAAGCATGATTCAAATATTATGATGCAGTCTTCACAAATATTTTTTTGAATTTTTTTTTTTTTTCACGTCCTTTTCAGCAACCCCTTTTTAAATATTGGATTTATGTACTGTGAGTCCTTTTCCCTTCTTATTATTATAGGCTGTCTAATCATATGGCATTTGTTGGTATTTCATCTTTCCAACTTACGTTTTCTTGCAAAGATTTTTTGAAAATCAGTATTTATGCTAGTTTTAGTAATTATTCTTCAATCCTTTCTCTTGGTTTTTTAAGACATATTTACAGTAGGGTACATCATCTAAAATACCGCAACTTCGATATATATGTGTTGTAGCTCCTTTATGTTGTATTATAGTTGTTGTTGATACGTCTGGTTTGAAAGCTATCTACTCCTCTAGAGGAGAAGAACTATGGCTACTAAAAACGCCAAGTGAGCCCATTAGCAAGAATTTGTGTAAGAGATTATATACTTAGTTTAATAAATCTGGGTTCAATTAGTGTAAAAATACTTGGACCTTTACTGAATGTTTTTAATAATACCCGCCATTGGTCTCTTCTTGTACAATTAGATGGTCATAAATTTGAATCTACCCAGTTATGAATTCATGATAAAAGAGCCAGGTTGTGTATACTTAGCTTCAATGAAGTGGTGTGTAACAAATGGTACATAGTATAATGTAATACACAATAACATACCTAAATAACCCTGAATTTATTCATGGGCTTAAAAAAGAAGTTGTTGAAATGTCATTTAGCATCAAATTAGAATATTAGGTATAGAACGGTCTTGGAATTCAGGAATTGGGGCTGCGGTCGGAATCACCAGCTCCAAGATCTTATGGACATTTTTCACACGAAAAAATACGACAATAATCTCCAGGATTTCAGGATTTCAACAAAAATGACCTGACAAACTTCTGTCCAAAATCGAGTTCTTTCCGTCGAGTTTGTGCTTATGCATCACGGTGTACGGATGTTTCTTACACACATATCTGGTCCCATCAAGGTTCACTGTCAACCAACGTATTGCACCTTGGGTATTTGATTTTTGAGGCTATCATCAATGTTCTGAGCATTGGTTTGTTCAAATAGGCTATTGTAATCGAGTGGCGCCATCATGGGTAGTGCACCACTCATAAGACCCTTGGTGCTTTTCTCTATCCACAAAAGCTGTATAGCCACTTCATGGCTCCAGTTTGGACAAGTTGATTACCATTTGGATTCACATATGACTGGGCAAATTCGAGATTCTCCAGCACACAGAAGTGTTGTCATTGGTCGTGCTTTCAGCCTTCTAAGCTTCTAGCATGCTAATTGTTGTTCCAAGCACATTATCCATGAGTGTCATTTTGAATGCTAGCAAGCTGAATGTCAATTAGAGTAAGTCAGCCATACATTTCTAACTTCTCAGCCACTAAGTTAGTGCATTCACAAAAAGGAAAAGTGAACAGGAGTTTAAATAAAAATGCCCTCTTTGCCTAAACATCGTTCAACGCCACACAAACAGCACCCTTATGGTGGCCATTATAATGGCGCACAGTCTCACTATTGGACAAGTCCCACAACCTCACATAGTGGTCGGAGCATGCCGTCACCAAGTATGCACTATCAGCACTAAAAGCGCAGTCCCACACCCAGCGCTGATGGCCTTGGAGTGTAGTTTCGAGAGCAAAGTTATCCTCAGTCAGCCAGATTCTGGCCGTATGATCTGCCGAGCACGTAGCCAAGTGTTTCATATCCGTCAGTAAAACCACTCGCGTAATATATTTCAGGTGGGATCGGAACTTGGTTGCTGGCGTAAGCGACGTGATATCTTTCTGGTTCTGCATCTTCCACACGTAGCAGTTACCCTTATTGTTACCTGCAACAAGCATACTGCCGTCACTTGCCACCGATAGTGAGTTTATAGGCACGTCGTCTTCGGGGATCAAATGATGGGTGCACTGATTCTCGCCCAAATCCCAAATCCGGATATTACCATCATGATCACAACTGATTAATTCACCCTGGTTTGGGTGGATCACCACTTCATTCACGGGACAGTAGTGCTTGTAGTTTCTCTGCACCGAGGGAGAGCGTACGTCCCACACCTTCACTGTGCCATCTTCCAGAGACGACACCATCCACCGGTTCTCTACCTGGAACGCTATCAGCGTAACGTTTCCGTTGTGGCCTTCAAATGTCATTACCGGACTCAGGTTACTGTTGGAGCTGCTGGTGCTTCCTGCAGTGCCGTTAGCTGCGGATGTGGCGGATGCTGAGTTTCCCGAGTTTCCCGTTTGACGTATGTCGTATAACCGGACGTAGAGGTTGCCCGCAGCGGCCAAGAATCGCTTGTCGGAGGTAATTTCTAGGCGATTGACCTGTGAATCCGTATGTTGGATGGTACGCGAGCACACCCCAGTAAGCGCATCCCAAAAACGAATAGTATGGTCGAATCCAGCAGACGCAAGAATTACCGACATTGATGTATTAATGTATTAGGGTATGGTGTATGGTGTATAGTATTATATAGCTTAGTGTATGGTATAGTGCTTTATAGCGTAGAATGTACGCATGGTGCGCACCTGCATATATGCATGTCTACGTTAAGTATAGATATTATGACACTGTTTCGTAAGTGTTCTATTTACCGATGCTGTATCAGTTTGAGTCCTGATCTATTATATAGGGCTGGGTGGTAGGTTGGTTGGTGGGGTCGATTTCACTAGTGACTTCACTGGTGAATTTCGAATGGTGAATTTCAAATGATGAATTTTGGATGGTGCAATTGGAATGGGCTGAGTCCATGCTTAGAAAGCGTTCTTGATGGCCTCCTTCTGCTCCGCCGTCAAATGAACCGGGAAGTCCACCTTATATGTGACCACAAGATCTCCAAAGCGACCAGGCTCCTTGGAAATAGGCATTCCCAAGTTAGGGTATCTATTCGTGGACGTAGGCTGCACAGGTGTGGACCTAGAGATGTTGATCTTGCGTCCACTCAATGTCTGCACCTCTTTGTCAAATCCAAGTAATGCCTCCTTGAAAGTCACTGGCACCGTTGCAATGAGATCGTTACCGTCTCTCTTGAATACGGCATGTGGCTTCTCTTCAATCATGAACTGCACCGTTTGACGGGCCTCGCACTCTTGCTGGTAGTCACCTTCGTTGGCAAAGTTGATCTTGGTGCCGGCCTTCCATCCAGGCTTGATCTTGACTTCCAACACCTTGCTCTCCTTGGTTCCGTTGGGGCTCTTACGGTTCAATTTCATCTTCTTGGTGGCTCCATTGTAGAGATCCTCCAACGTAACGGGCAACAGCATGGTCACGGTGTCTGGCTCCGGCCTGCTGTATCTAGAGCCTCCGCCAGCGCCTGCGCCGAAACCGCCGGGCATTCCACCTCCGCCGAATCGAGACCCTCCGGCCCCGCCGAAACCTCCACCAGCTCCACCAAAACCTCCACCGAATCCGCCAAATCCGGAGCCGCCGTCCATACCAAATCCACCCATCTGTGAGAAAATGTTAAAGGCATCCGCCTGCGAGAATGGATCGCCGCCACTTGTACTGAAGTTGAACCGGGGACCTCCTGCACCTCCACCACCGGCTCCGCTGAATGGATTGTCACCTCCTGCGGGTGCGTTTCCTCTTGCAGCCTCTAACCCATAGTCGTCGTACACCTGTCTTTTGTCTGGTTTGGACAAGATATCAAAGGCCTCCGAGATCTCCTTGAATTTCTCTGTGTCTCCAGTGGGTTTGTCGGGATGATACTTGAGAGCGGCCTTTCTGTATGCTTTCTTCAATTCGCTTTCGCCTGCAGAGGGGGATACCCCCAATAAGTCGTAGAGTTTAGTCTCTTTTACCATGGTGGCTCTTTTCAGATGTGGTGTTTTTTGGAGTCCGCAGGTTATAAGAATGCTGGGTTGCTGAGGTGCGCACTTCCAGTATCTTCTGGAACGTTCCGTCCTGCAGTCTGCACACCTCCTACTGTTTTGATCCACCAAAAACACATCCTGGAGTCTACTTTTTTTTGTTCTACTCGCTCAAGTTGACTAATTTGGTAATGAATGCTCTTAGAGGCTTTTCTCGCACCTCGAAACTCCCAATATGCTACATTTAGAAAGAGGTTTTAGAGGTTTAGAAAGATTTGGAAAGATTAGGAACTATCCAGGATTCTTTGATTAGGCAAGTGTTTGATTCGGAAAGATTCCAAACGATCCCGAGCCAATTGACCGGAAACGATGGCTGGATTCCGGATTTCTACATAAGGATATAATGGTGTGCATATAATCCATCACGTGACAAGAACACACTAAGGACCCATATCATTCTACGTCGCTGGTGCCGGTAAGTTGATTAATTGCTAATGTGATGACATAAGTGGCCTTATTCGGAAGACTTAATCAGCTTTCCTGGCCTGCTTTTTCAATGCACGCACACGGATGCTCTTGTGCATGTTGAAGTTAAGCTTATTCACTATTCTAGAGTAGACCCCCACAGAGTTCTCGATGAAGTAGTGCATTAATGCATGCGACCAGTAAGGAGTGCAGGTAGCGAACCGGTCCTGGGCACCACCTCTTCTACCAACACTGTTCAAAGTGGCCCGCACAAACTGCTTGGGGTTTGGAATAGTTGCACTGGTTCTTCTAATCTTCGACATGGCCGAGGTTACAAGGTATGAGACAATCAACTCCACATCCACACCCTGAGGCTTCAATTCACCTGCCAAAGATGCAGACCATTGTTGTAAAAAGGCCTTCGAGCCCGAGTACGTAGCCAAATATGGCGTAGGAATCAAGCCTCCAAAAGAGCCCATGGACAAAACCAAGCCCTTGACTTTCTTCTTCTCCGCAGCAACAGTTTTCACAATCACTGGCACCACAGCCTGCGTAATCTTCAAGGTCACGAGATTGTTGATGGTAACAATATCGGTCAACTCCTTGTTTTCAGTCTCCAAAAACGGCACAGGAATGCTATGTGATTGACCCACATTGTTGATAAGAACCGTCACAGGCAAGTGTTCGATCTCGGATTTAATGAGCAGGTAGTTTTTTTTGTCGTCCACAGATGCGTCGAAAGCAATGACCTTCGTCTCCACATGATGCTTGGCCTCGATTTCAGCAGAAAGGGCCTCTAATTTGGATAATGTACGCGAGACCAAGACAACGTTGAAGCCTTTTCCGGCCAACTGGCTCGCGTACTCCTTACCGATTCCGTCGGAGGCACCCGTAACAAAGGCCCATTTACCTTTTTTGGCGCCGTACTTGGCGTAGTTTGTTGGTGGCGCAATAAACAAGTCGTAAAGGAGGGCGGCAAGCGATAGTGAGCCAATTGTCAACTTGTAGACCCCAGTGACAAGTGCTGCATACAACAAAGCCTGTGCGGCTTTGGACTGCTTGATTGTATCAATGACGTGAGACATGGTGCGTTGGAAAGTTGAGGTGGGTGGTGAACCAGTGTTGAAGAGCGCGCGTATATGCAGTATCAGAAACGTTCCAGCCAGTATAGACTCGGCCAGTACTTTACAAGTACAAGTAAGTCACAGATTAGTAAAAGTTAAGCAAAGAGTGTAGCAAAGGGATCAGCAAGGGGTCAGTAAGTAAAATCTATCAAAAGTAGCTTCCATCACAAATAGCTGAACTCATCCAATTTTTCAGTGCAGATTTCGGCGTTAAGGGCGTCCCGGGCACCGTAGATCTCTAGTAAGGCTATGTTGTTTCCAAGCCGCATCTTTTCCTCCTGTAGTCGTGTGATGTCTTCATTCACCCTGCACACTTCTTTGTAGGTGGCCTCCACTCTGCCTGCAGTTCTACCTTCTCCTAACTTCAAGATGCCCACCCATGGATTAGTGTACACGGAATTCTTAGTCTTTTCGGGGCCTGTGGGTGAGCTGACTTTTCTTGCCGATTCTGGACGGTCCCGAGACTTATGATCAGTTTCAGCCTTTTCCCCGTTTCTATCTCTTTCCTTATGCTCATTTGGAATCTCGGACTGCCGAGCCGAATCGTCCTCTTCTCGTCGACTACTGTATGTGGGCTCATGCTTATCGTGTTCCAGCCGACTAGGCTCTCTTTCGTCATCCTTTCTGTCCTCATGCCCTTTTCTATCCTCGTACCTCTTTCCCTCTTCAAACCCCCGATACCTCGAATCGTAAGGGTCACCCCTTGGAGCCAGTTCATAACTGTCTCTATCCCTTTTCCCGTGGCTTCGGTCACGGCTGAACCCGCCACGACCACGGTACAGAGAGCTGTAGTGGTCACCCAGCTTGCCCCCTCTGTGGCCACGGCCGCGGTACCCGCCACGGTGCGACGTTTCCTTTCGGTCGTAGTACGAGCCTCGGCTACCTCTGTACAGGTACTCGTTATGGCTCATAGTTAGTGTAGTTTCTTTTGATGATGCGCGAAAGCGCGGGACATTGAGTAGCTGCCTCTGGCCACAGTCCACCAGTACACCTACTCTGTAATTCAAATAATATACCTCTGCCTAATTTGGACAGATTCTTGTAGTCGAAAATATGTTTGTGTCACTACTAAACTTTTTTTAAAGAATCTTACAATTTACTTAAAGTTATATTTACAGTACTAAAGTTACTACTAAAGTTACTACTAAAGTTACTACTAAAGTTACTACTTCAAATCACTAACAAAAATGCTGAAGTTATCACTATTCAAAAAAAAAATACTACTTGAATCCAACAAGTAAAAAATTACCCATTTGGTTAATTTATCTCCACGAATCTTTAGCTCCTGGTTATAATTTTGATACCTACATACAGGTTGATTGGCGGCATCAACTTTCTATGAACTTCACTTCCACCGAACTTATAAAAGAACTGATATCGAAAATTCACCAATTGAGGTTTAAAATTTTCATAGACAACCTTCAAACTTGGCTGAAACATAAAGTGCGGCCTGCGTGTATTTCATGCCAAAATCCTATGTTTCAGGCTGGAGTTTCGGGTTTCAAAGAGGTTTCATAATTTTTACATGAAAATGACCCAAATTAAGAGTATTCTTAAAACTATTTTTTCTTTTCATTCGAAACGACATACTCTATATCATAAATACACCTAAAGCAAGATGACCCGGTTCACAAGCTAGCCTCAATCTTCCGAGATAAGGTGATTCATATAGTACATGCAGAACACGCACTTTCATTTAGCCTGACTACCATACTTTTTCTGTTTGACCCTTAATATTCCCATATGTGAGAAGTCACTTTCATTGCCTCTTTCAATGAAGCTGACCTTATCGGTAATCACATCTTTTCTTGCACATAACTCATCACCAGGTGTGACAACTTATTAGACATGCAATGTAACAGAACAACTAGAGTAACTACATATTAGAAGAACTGTATATGGTAGCATGGTTTATTGACTAGTTTTATTTGCCGAATATACTTAACGGTGTGTCTTGAATAATAGAACAATATAAAATACATGATTCTCACTACCGGGTAGGCTATTACAGTGTTTTTCAAAACTATTCAAACCAGCGCGGCAAAACAATTCAAACCAATAATTCAAAAAGTTTCGTACACCCCTAACAAGTTGTTGTATACAGGATAACAAGGAAACCAGTTCAGTTTCAGTTTCGTCCGTTTTTCACCCTTGATTGGTAGTGCAAGACTTTTGTCCCAAATGTAGTACCATATGAGGCAATCCTCCAGATTTAAGATTTCTGATTTAAGATTTCTGAATATTGAATTTTAATGAAAGTTGGTGTGAAACATTATGCCATTTGGTTTGAAAGGCTGTGCGAAAGAGTACGAAACTTTTTGAATTATTGGTTTGTTTAATTTTGCTAGTGTGGTTTGAATGGTTTTACTGCGCTGGTTTGTATAGTTTTGAAAAACACTGTATGTGAATAATTGTGTAGTTTAATTATCTAAATTGACTCTGGACCGAGGTTCCTTCTCTGCACTATAATAATTTCCTACCAAGAGTAATATCAAGAATTAGAATGTCAAGAACAAACATCAGTACCTCCGGGTGTTTAAAATGTACAGACATCCACTCCATGATTGTGATTTGAATTGTTGTGTACCATAGTGTAGTAGAGTAGGAATAGTGAGCATAGTCAGCATAGTGAGCATAGTCAGCATAGTGAGCATAGTTAGCATAGTGAGTAGGGAGCATAGTGAGTGGTGAACATAGAGTGCACTGTAATGACGTGTGTAGTATTTTTTAACCAAATTTTTCTAGTCGTTCAGTGATTACTTTCTCTGTACAGGAATTCAAGGTCTTTCTTTTAAATCAATTAAATCTTTATGAGTTCTTCTTCATTAGGTCACTAGCACTCGGTTTGCCATTCTCAATAAACCATATACCGTACTTCCAGTCTGGTAGTGATGGCCTAGCTCACCATTCAACAATACCTTTAAATCGATTATCAGGTGCTGAAAAAAAATATATAAATGAATTTATTCAAGGAACGACCAAAAATTATCACACCATGAAATGTTGGAAATTATTAATTATTGGATTAGTAGGGTCAGAGACTGGATGCTGAACCTCGCGAGTGCGCTGATTTAGCACATCACATACAGTGCTTTTCAAAACTATTCAAATCAGCGCGACAAAACTATTCAAATCAGCGCGACAAAATGTTTCGAACCAAGAAGACAGAATGGTTCACACCAACTTTTATTAGAATTCAATATTCTGAAATCTTAAATCTGGACGATTGCCTCTTATGTACTACATTTGGGAGTCTTGTGCAGTACCAGTCAAGGCTCAAAACGGACGGAACTGAACTTGTTTCCTTGTTATCCTGTTATCTTGTATACAGCAATTTGTTAGGGGTTATGTATATTGGTTTGTTTAATTTTGCTGATGTGGTTTGAATCGTTTTGCTGCGTTGGTTTGAAACATTTTGTCTTTTTGGTTCGAAACATTTTGGCGCGCTGGTTTGAATAGTTTTGAAAAACACTGTAACGAAAGTTTTATTCTACCCTAAAATATCCCAAGATCATGTGATGTGACTCTTAAAAGTAAACTGTTTCAATGTTACATACAACACTTAATATTGGCACTTATATGCAGTATATTCAAGGTTGATGTTTGAAATTAGACTTTTTCACATTAACTTCACTCTGTTAGCCTTAATTTTTGAGTGTTTTTTTTCTAAGTTTACCTTGTTTATATTCTGCATTATTTTGAGTTTCGAAGTTTTGGAATTGAATTTTTTCGTTTGCTTGTTGACCATCGCAAGCAAAGATCATTACTATTCCAAAACGGGAAAAAATCCAAACACCTCGCACATGACATGGATATATCAGTACAAACCCCACTTTCTACACCCATCATGTCCAAAATCCATGCTCTAGCGGAGTCTGAAGCCTTGACTCTGGTCTGGCTCGACTACGATCCCCTCGCCCCTCTTCTTCCTCAGCTACTCGCCTCGCTATACTCGCTAGAGCAACATCTCCTGCTAGATGCAGGGTTTTTGGCCAACGATGACATCATCCAGGCCAATCTCCGCCAGATTGCCCTCCAAAGCCCTGAAAAGCTTCTGGCTCTTCTGTTCAGACAACACTTATTGCAAGTTCTCAAGGGCGTCAAGATCCTCGACCCCCTGCTGGAGTGCATATATGGAGATTTCTCTGACCACTTTGACCTCTACAAAGACAACCTAGACACCATGTACCGGAAGACTCGGAGTCCCAGAGGCATCCGGTTTGAAAGTATCGGCTCCGATATTTCCAGCTTGGATACTCTCGGAATGGCCAGCCAAATTTATGACTCCGATGAAGATTCACTTATGGATAGTGGAGCCTCCAACGACGGCACTCTTTCCGCATCAGAACTCACCTCACACAAGTTCGAGCTCCACGAAATGCTAGATCTAATCCAGACACGTCACCAAAACGTCAGTCTGGTGTTTTTGGATATCGACCAGAAACTCCAAACACTTAAGAGCCAGAATTCATCGGACTTGGAGTTTTTGGAGAAGCTCACTGCTCATAATGCCTTGATGGCCGAGAAAACCCACGACATGAGGCAGGATATTTCGGAGATTCACGTGGAGCTCCAGAAAATTAAGATACCGGTGGATCGGGATCCACCAGCTCTTTTACCCAAGACACCGTTCCATGTTCCTCTCGACTCTGCTTTCTTGGACTGTATGCAGGAACAAACCCAAGAAACAGAAAAGACTAAACAGATTGAAGAGACCAAACAGACTGAAGACTCTTTATTTTTACCGAAACTGAATACGGACTCGGAAGTGATTAATTCTGGTTATTCAAATGAAGATGTCCATAATGACAATGATTCTAGCCTGGATGGCCCTATTGACTTTGCTGATCAGTCTAAAGATCAGGCTGATCTACCGGGTCAGACTCATTTTCCCGCATACGAGACCAATGCCCTCCAGGCATCTACAGGAGCTTCTGCTCTACGAAACCCATTTCTTATTATCATGATTTTGTCCATCTTGGTGGTGTGTGGATCACAGGCATTCAAACCTAGCTAGCTCTCAACTAACCCATGTTCACTGACCTCGAAAAATTCTCCAAGCCCTCCTCGCTATCCTCCTGGAAGTAAGGGTGGATGAGAGCCCGCTTGGCACTGATTCTGTTGCTGGGATCGTAGGTCAACATTTGCTCTAATAGATTAATGCCATCGCTATCCAACGTAGGCACGTGGTTGGCCAAGTTGCTCTTCTCCCACTTGGGCCACGTAAGCTTGAAGTCAGGCAAGTAAGTCACGTCCGGCCACACCTCCTCGTTGGGCGTACCCAAGATACGGAAGATACGGAAGATCTCGTCAATCTCCGAGTCACCTGGGAACAACGGCTTCCGGTTGCACATTTCGGCAAAAATGCACCCCACTGACCACATGTCCACACCGGTGGAGTACTGTTTTCCTCCCAAAAGAATCTCGGGCGATCTGTACCATAGAGTCACTACCTCGTGCGTATAAGCACGCAAGGGAACACCAAAAGCACGGGCCAAGCCGAAATCCGCTAACTTCAAGTTTCCCTCCTTATCAATAAGGAGATTCTGCGGCTTCAAATCTCGGTGCAACACCCGGTGCGAGTGGCAGTACTTGATGCCCTTCACAAGCTGGTGCATGGATCTCTTGACCATGGAAGGCTCCAAGCCTACGCCCTGTGGAATGGACTCCATGTACTTCTTTAAATCCAAGTCCAAAAACTCGAAAACAAGGTATAGTTTATGCGAGTCCGAGTGTATAATATCGTAAAGCCTGACAATATTATCGTCTCTCATTTCCTTCAAGAGTGAGATCTCCCTGATGGCCGTAGATGGCACACCCTCGTCCTCGGACTCTAAACGAATTTTTTTGAGCGCCACCACGCGGTTGTTGTAGCGGGTGTCGAGTGCCTTGTAAACGACTCCATACGTGCCTAGAGTTAGTAATGGGTGAATGAAGGGTGTTAATGAGAATACTGACCTTCTCCAATCTTTTCCTGCCTATGAAAATCCGAAAGTTCCACCATGACTAGAGTAATAATGTGTGTTATTATGACTTCTAAGTCTTGTTGATGAGCCTAGTGTTTCTAGTGTGTGTTTTAGCGGTAAGTCTCTGCCTTGAAATGGGTCTAGTGCTGTCTTGTTTATAGCGCGTCATGTCGGATTACCTGCAGACAGTGTGTTTTTCCTGCAGATACCTTTGTTTATGCCTACATATAGTGTGATCGCACCTTGGCCGGGATTTTCTCACTGTATGCACTACCAGCCTCTACGGGTTCTCGTATCATATCTCATTGGCGCTACTCACTCAGCTTCTTGTCACTTGCGGATGCCTCGGCGCCGTTACACGTGACTATCTCTCTCCCCCACTCACTATTCAAGATCTGCTTTCCTGTGATTCTGCGCTCCGGAATAGGGTCTAAGATCGAGTAGATCACGTTCCTGCACCGCGCACGTTTGAGGGACTCGATGGGCTCATAGCCGGTCGCATCTTTACGCTTGACGAGATACTCCTCGAAAAACTCATCCTTCTTGGGATTTGCCAACTTCCATAGTTGCCGTCCCGTTCTCATGGCCATGTAAATTACTCCGCACGACCAAATGTCCACACATCTTGGATCAAACTGATCCTGCGTGAACTCCTCTGGTGCAATATACGGGCTCGACCCGCAGATGCCATCGCTGTAGTGGATGTCGTCCTCCCACGCCATTTTGAAGCATTCACCATTACCGAAGTCGGTGATTTTCAACGTACCCTGTTGCGTGAGAAGCAAGTTCTCCGGCTTGAGGTCTCGGTGTGCCACTCCCATTTCGTGCATGTAGTTCACTCCACGTATGAGTTGCTTGAAGAAGCAGTCTGCTTCGGCGTACTCCAATTTACCAGCCGCAATAATCAAAGTATAAAGGTCTCCGCCCGAGCAAAACTCCATCACTTCACAGTAGTCGCCCTTGGCATCCTTAAGCAAGTCGAGTGTATCGATGATATTTGGGTGCTTCAATGAGGAAGAAATGCAAAACTCTGACGTCAACCGCCGCGAGTACTTCTTCTCGGTCTCCGAGGGCCGCCTCTTGAACTCTTTCACCGCATAAAGAATTTCGTCTTGGCCATTGGGTGATAAAGCTCCTTTTTTATGTGAAATTCTCACCACTCCAAAAGATCCTCGTCCAATCACTTCCTGACAACGGCCGTACTTCTCCACGAACGACCGGCAGTCCTGAGTGGGAGCGGTTTCCTCGCCTTGTGCATGGTATGGCGAAGTGTTGTTTTTTACCTGGCTTACCAAACCTGCGAAAAGCGTAGGAGGCTTTTCCCTCTCGGCGTTCTTGTCTGGCTTGGGCAGGAGAATATTGGGAACTGCGGACACAGCCTCGTCACGCAATTTCTTGGCGCCTAGAAGATCCTTCAACATATTACTAAGCTTCTCCTGGCGTTTGGCGGCCCGTAAATTGTGCTCATGCGAGCCATCCTCAAACATTTTGAACCGGGGCTTCTGCGCTAATGACGATGTACTGGATGCAAGCCCGGGGAGATGAGTACTAGAAACAGAGGGAGAAAGGTTTCCTGGCGAAGCATGACCCGACACCCTTTTCTCCGAGGACGTGCGGGAGTTGTTCGTTTTTAGCTTGGAAGATGCAATGGTGGAACCGTTTTTACGGGGGTATCCATTCAAAGACGACAGTCTTGAAACCGAAGGAGACCTCCCGTCGGCAGCAGTCGAATGTGGCGCAGGAAGATTGGCGAGTTCCATGGACGCCATGGACTGCGACGGAGAAACCGCGCTGGGTAAGTTAGGAGATGCCGTGGCCGAGCGGTCATTCGGAAGTGGTGAAAGCACATCGTCGTCTTGGTTAACAAGGTGTTGGAGTGCAGGAATAGGCAGCTTTGCTCTGGAGGACACGGTGGCTCTCAGAGGTGGTCTAGGCTCTGGCTCATTGGCATTTTTGTTCAACGAGTCTAGGTTCACGCTGTTGACAGAGGTTTTGGAATCGTTGGGGATAGCAGTGAGGTTTGTGGAAGAAACACCAAAGATTCTTCCGATTCTAGACAAAGTCTTCTTCTGTTTGGGTTCTGTCATGGGGAATCAAGACAGATGATAGGAGAGTGGAGCAAAAAGACAGTAGACGAAAGACAAAATGCAGATGACAATCAGAGCCAGGTATATTTGATCCAGGGAGACGGGAAATGATAATGCCAGGAAATGGGTGTAGTCTAGGATATTATAAAAGCCAGAATAGACAGTCAAATGATTAGTCAGCCTCAAAGTCACAAGCAATAGTAGCCAGTATGCAAGTTGATAGGCGAAATAGTACCAGCGAATCGTATATATGGCGCCAATATATGGAACCCCGTTTATGGAAGCCTGTTTCTGGAACCCAGTTACGCAAATATATCAAGCCCGTATATAGAAGCCCTTTATAGATAGACAACCAAGGCGTAAGTCAGAGGAGAGGACAAATCGACCAAGAGGGAAAGATCACACCAAAGACTCGACCAAGTGGACAATCTAAGAGCCAATAGGATAAGCCCACGGAGAACACGACGAACACGAGTGTGTTTTTCAGGGAAAAGACGTGACTGGAGAAATCGGATAGAACTGGAACGGTAAAAAGATGACCTGGCGCAAGCGCTTCTCCAGTGAGATTTTCGCGGAATTTTTTCTGCTTTTCTGGTCTAAAAGGCCTTGGAGCGAGAAAGGCTTGCGTTAAAGGCACTTTACGCTGAGCACGTCGCACAGTCCTGTGCACAGCCCAAGAAAAGGCTTTGTTTTCTTGCAAAACTCGAACGGAATTCCCTTGTTTAAAGTATTTTTTGGTCTCGTTGGCTTTTGGCCACATTCCTGTGTTTACGCCTTCAAAGAATACCGACTATAGGTATATGCAGGTGGATCTGGCTAGGCTATTGTACACTTGTTATTTGTTATTGATATTGGTATTGATAATCTTATAATCAACTTGGTAATTGTAGCTACCCTTATTCAAGGGTTTCTAATAATATATTTAACGTTCCACCCAATAATGTACTTCTTGCATTACTTTGTATTACTTTTCGGTCACCCAATGAGGTGCCTTAGTGTACCAACCGTGCGTCCCTTTTGAATGCATCAGTCACCATAGACAAATAAAATCAAGTTTAGTCCATATGTGATAGGCGACATTAATGAAGTAAAAAAAAAAAAAAAGGGTATAGTCCTATGGTGTAGTGTAGTACATTATGGTTGTATGAGTGATGTAGTGCGGTGCTCTAGCACAGTATAGTGAACAGCTAGTATAGTCTACAAGTATAATATATTGCAATAATATGGGATATTCTATTGGTATACTATGGTAACGTACGTGTAGCCTTGTCTATTTTTAGTCTTAAATACTATAGATTATAATGTAGTATAGTTAGTCCATCTAGTATAGTAGAGTAAGTATGCGCATGGGTGGGCATACTAAAGGTGAGACTCTCACCGTTTAAACTGCCGTACGTATGGAATCTTGACTGAATGTTACACTTCTAACATCTACTTAAAAAGATTTCGTTTCATCAAAATGTATATAGTAGTGTGATTTAGTGTAGTAGTATGGTACAATGGTACAGAGTGTAGCGCATTACTATGGTACCTCTAAGCATAGCTGGAATTGCGCTCGAATCTTTGATGGTTGGTGGGACCAGGTGCATACAGCGTTTTTCAAAACTATTCAAACCAGCGCGGCAAAACGATTCAAATCACACTAGTAAAATTAAACAAACCTATACACATAACCCTAACAAATTGCTGTATACAAGATAACAGGATAACAAGGAAACAAGTTCAGTTCCGTTTGTTTTGAGCCTTGACTGGTACTGCACAAGACTCCCAAATGTAGTACATAAGAGGCAATCGTCCAGATTTAAGATTTCAGAATATTGAATTCTAATAAAAGTTGGTGTGAAACATTTTGTCATGCTGGTTTGAATCATTGTCGCGCTGGTTTGAAACTTTGTCGCGCTGGTTTGAAACTTTGTCGCGCTGGTTTGAAACTTTGTCGCGCTGGTTTGAATAGTTTTGTCGCGCTGGTTTGAATCATTTTGAAAAACACCGTATTCAAATAAGCTTTCCTCGAACCCTGCAAATACTTTTAATACTAATTAATCTATCATAAATCCTACAAATTCTATAAATAAATAGTTCGGTATGTTCCTAAATCCAGCTGGAACTTTACATATCGATACCGAATTAAGTACTATTAAGGTATGGTATTTACTGATTCATTTGTAAGAGTGGTCTGTGCTATTACTATTCAGTACAGGTTTATCGACAGTGCTGCAATGCTAAAGTGCGGTCGTGTAGAGCAGCAGAGTATTCAGTATACCACTTATTATAGTCTTATAGTGGTATAGGGCTATAAAGAAATAAATTACTATACTAGTACTTCGTATAATGGTGTAGTAGCATAATATAATTTAACACTTGGTACAGTGGTTTAGTATCGTATGGAATAGTACTTGGCAAGTACTATAGTAGCATTAAATCATTGTAGTAAGTCTAAAATCAGGAAGTCACATTAATTGTCCTCGGCTAAGATAAACTCCTTAAACTCTTCGTAGGCCTTGTCTAAGTCGTCGTTGACGATGATTTTATCATGAGCACCGGTTTGAGCATACTCCATTTCAGATGCAGCAGCAGCGATTCTCTTGGCAATCGAGTCCTCGGTCTCGGTGCCTCTTCCAGTCAATCTCTCCCTCAAACTCTCGATGGAAGGAGGACTCAAGAACAAGAATCTGGCGTCGATACCACACTTCTTCACCGACTTCACGCCCTGCATATCAATGTCCAAGAGGCAGATTTTGTTGGCCTTAGCCACGTCATCCACAGACTTTATGGATGTACCGTAGTAGTTTCCAGAGAACTGGGCCCACTCGATGAACTTCTCCTCGTCAATCAACTTCTTGAACTCGTCCACAGTGGAGAAGTGGTAGTCCTTACCATTGACCTCTCCGGCACGGGGCTGTCTGGTGGTGTTGGACACGGAGAAGCCGAACTTGTCGGGGTATTCTGCGAACAACTTCTTGAGGAGCGTGGATTTACCTGTTCCGGAGGGTCCGGAAATGACAACTGGCCTGACCATTGAAGTAGTAGATGTGGATGTTTTTTCGCGTCTAGCCTGCGAGCAGAATAGCCTGCGAGCAGAATAGAGTAGAGTATGGTAGACAGGACATGAGGGGAGGGAAATGAGGAGAAATGAAGAGAAATGAGAGGAGAGAGGATAATATATCATTATATAGGGGAAAAATAGGATATGAATAAAAAAAGGAAATAATTGACGGGTATGACTTGATTGTTTCAATTATTCTCTAAAGAGTGATGTATGCAGGAGTGGATCTACCTGTTCAACTAGTCAGGCACCAAAAATCCAAATTAGTTCAAATATCTACAGAAACCTCTAAGAATATTTTTCAAGCTTAAACCCATGTAAAAACAAAACTTCGGCCTTAAGCAGCCCTTTTTGGATTTTTCTCTCCTCTTCCTACGAGAGTAGAGCCGAGTAGAGGAATGGGAAAGGAGAAACGCCAAGTGAAAATAGTAAAAGAAAGGAGAAGGGAAGAGAAAGCGAGAAAAAAAGAAAAGAAAAATAAGGAGAGGAGCAGACTGTTGTTTGGTGTTGTCTGCAGGTTCGAAATCTATTTCAAAGTTTACAAGGCACCAAAAATCCAAAACCGTTAAAAACATAATAAAAGTCACCAAGAAGTTTTATTAAGTTACTCCTGAAAGGTATGTAAAAGTATAGCCCTTAAAAGCCCATTTTAGATTTTCCATCCTCTTCTTGTTTGAGATGGGAGTAGAGTAGAGAGGAAAAGATGAACGATTGAGAGAAAAAAATTAAAATAAAAGTTAATGCTTGAATAATATGGAATAGATGGGAACAAACGGCCAAGAAACTTTATAAAAATAGGGGGGGAAGCCTGGAAAAAAATAATAGGAGGATTGGATATGACATATTTGATTATGTACAGGAAAGATCTTCGTCTACAGCTAATCCAACAATAAAAATTCCACTTCATTCAAATCACCCCGAAACTTTCCACAATACTTCTTCGAGTACTTTACTAAATTAAGCCACAAAACCAGAGTTTCAAATTCACTTTTCGATTTTTACACTCTACTCTTCTTCTATCTAATTTCATCACTACACTCGCGTTTTATAATGCATACCTATTCTTACCCTAAATCTACACAATAGATCCATTCAAATAACCAGAAAACCACAAAAAGCACAGAGATAAGCAAAAAAAGAAAAAAATCATTGAATTCATATGAAGTAAGAAAAATTATTGAGCAAAGACAAAAAATAACCCATATTCGAAATTATTCACCCCATGTGTTTCCAATCTCAAGTCTGCAGTCTCTCCAGGTAGTGCACACTTCCAAGCGAGAAGTCGAAAAAAGAGAGCCACCCAAAATTTTAGCTCCCACACCATGGACCACAGTCAGCAGGCCTACAACCCCATGGACCATGTCCAGCAGGCCTATACAATGGAGCATGTCCAACAGGCATTGGTGGCTATGTACACACCAGCCGTGGACCAGGCCCAGAAGAAACAGGCTACCGAGTACTTGGAGGCGTTTCAGAAGTCGCCCCAGGCCTGGGAAATGGCTCACCAATTATTGACCGATACCCACAATCCTTTGGAATACCGCATGTTTGCATCTCAAACATTGAGGTCTAAGGCTACCTACGACTTGCTGCAATTGCCTGAAGACTCGTATGCCGGCTTGAAGGACTCTATGTTGGCACTTCTAGACCTCTACGCGTCCAAAGACAAACTTATCCGGACTCAGATCTCATTGGCCCTTTGTCAGTTGGCCTTGCAATACATCCACTGGCGTAATGCCATGAACGATATTACGTCTCGCTTGTCGAAACCCGACTTGGTGCCTGCGTTGCTTGAGTTCTTGAAGAGTCTACCCGAGGAATTGACGGAGTCCAACAAGACGCCTTTAACTGACGACGAGTTCAACGCCAGGACTAGCGAGTTGATTACTGATAATGTGCCCCAGGTGCTACTGCTCTTGAAGAACTTGGCTGACCTGCACAGTCCACACACAGGCTTAATTCTCGACTGCTTGAACAGCTGGATCAAGGAATGCCCCATCGAGGAGGTTCTACGCATCGACTCGCTCGCTTCACTCATCTTTGATTCCTTGGTCAAGGAATCCACTTTCGAGAGCGCCACCGAATGTGTATGCTCTGTGATTGCTGAAACTAAGGACATCAACAACTACCAGTTAATCGATGCGCTCTACCAGAAGTTGATGCAGGTGCACGACTTTTACTCAAAGGACCAGGAGCTATTGAGTGACCCCGAGGTCTTCAGCGGCTTGGCCCGCATTTACGTGGGTGCAGGTGAAGCATGGCATGTGTTGATAGCCAAATCACCTGACCACTTCAAACCACTTGTGGACATTTTGCTACAATGTTGCACATACGAGGGCGACTTGGATGTGGTCAAGTACACTTTCTACTTCTGGTACCAGCTCAAACAGATGTTAACGTTGCCAAAATTTGAACAGTCCCGCGCCGCATACACTCCCATTTACTTGGACTTGATTCTGGCCATAATCAAGCTCCTTCGCTACCCAGTGGGCAACGACGAAAACAACCTCTTCGATGGCGATAAGGAAGAGGAAGACAAGTTTTCGGAATTCCGTTACGAAATGGGTGATGTGCTTAAAGACTGTTGTGTGGTGGTGGGTCCGCAAAAGGCATTAAACATTCCGTTCCAAGAAATCCAGTCTCTCATTAGCCACCAAAACTCTCAGTGGCAACTCTTGGAAGCTCCTTTGTTCAGCATGCGTGCAATGGCGAAGGAAGTGTCCACTAAGGAGAAAAAGATCCTCCCATTCATCATGCAGTTGCTCGTGCAGTTACCCGAACACCCCAAAATCCGCTACGCCACGACATTAGTTTTGGGAAGGTACACCGAGTGGACAGCCCAGAACCCCGACTTCTTGGAGCCCCAATTGTCGTATATTATCAAGGGATTCGAGGCGTCCCAGGGCACCGATGAGCATGTCATTAAGGCCACCTGCCAATCACTCATGTATTTCTGCCAAGACTGTAGCTCGCTCCTCTCACAGTTTTTGGACCAGCTCTACATGCTTTACGAAAGGGTGCAGAACTCAGTGGGTGTAACGCACTCTTACCCATTGGTGGAGGGCTTGTCACATGTCATCAACAAGGTGCCGCCCGAGCAGCAGTACGCCACATCGGAAACCTTCCTTCGGACAACCTTACAAAAAATCGGCACGTTTGAGGCTTCAAGCTCCGAAAACATCGACCAATTGTGTGACGAGCTCGAGGTCTTGACAATTTTCGTCCGTATCTCACGCTGTGAAGATTATAACGCGGCGCAGTTCCCCATAGGAACGTTCTTTATGGACAAAATATGGCTGGTAGTCACTGAGGTGATTGCAAAGGCCGGAAACGTGCTCAAGGTCAGCGAACATTGCTGCAAAATCGTCCGATTTGCCATTAATAACTGCACAAGTTATCTTTCGCCTATTCTCCCCCAGGTGACGGAATTCCTACGCCAAGGATTCCGCAGCACGTATTTCGGGTGCTACCTCTATGTGACCGGAATTATCATCAAGTGCAGTGAGGAGTTCATAGGCCATGAGCAGCAACAGGCAATCTTTGGGTTAGCCATGGCACAGAGCGAGGCGCTCTTAGAACTTTTCAAGAGCCATACCGAGCTCCAGATCAGAGATCTCCCCGATGTGGTGGAAGACTTTTTCAGCATGGCCAGCGATCTCCTCATGTTCTACCCAGAGGAGGTGATCAGCAACCAAACGCTCACGACGTCGATCTTCGAGGCTGGCTTGGTGGCTTTGAAAACAAGCCAGGAATTTGACCCATTCATGGCCTGTGTGCACTACTACATCGACTACCTCTCATGGGGTTCTGAGTACCCCCCGGTATCGTTTTTTGAAGGCGACCACGAGGCACTCAAGGCAATGGTGAAGCGTTTCATGGCACTCGACAACAACGTAGACAAGTTGTTGAAGGTGGTGCTCGATGGGCTCATCTACAAATTTTACAATGATGTGGACGTGAACGATCTCATGATCAAGATCCTCACAGTGGCTCCTAACGAAGAGCAATCAATCCACAGCTTGAAGCACGCGGTTTCGTGCCTTCCAAACGTGAGTGAAAAGGAGATCCAGAAGTTGGTTTCTGCCATCGTAGTGGCTTTACCGAATAAGGATATCCGGCGAGTCAGGATCTCGCTCCGAGACTTTGTGAGTTGGTACACACGCAAGAACGTGAACTCCAGGGCATTTACCAACCAATGAAGAGATAGAAAGTAGGAACGAGAAAGCATGTCAAGCTGAAGATCCGACCTGTGAGTAGACAGTCGACGTAAGAACAATGAAGATGACAAGAAAGGAATGACCATGAATGAAGATAAACGAAAACGGGAAGATCATTAAAGGCATGAATAGTCTAAGCATAAATGGCACGAGGATGTACAGCATAAGCATGAATGGCATGAATGGCATGAATGGGAGTGCATATATCATGAATACAAGAATTCATATACAATACACGATGAAGTATGATGGATCCCATACCACATACAGAAATACCACACATAGAGATACCACAAATAGAAATACCACAAATAAAATACCACATATAAAAAAGGTATCCATAAAAAAAAATGTATCTATATAAAAAAATTCCTCCAGAAAAAGACTATACTATACCATATATACCATGAATGAGTGCTAATATCATGGATATCAAAGAGGTATGGAAGAAAAAATAGAGATAAATTTAGAAATTCAGAAATTTCGAAATTTCTTAATACTGCAGAAAGAAATTCAAAAGAAATGTGTGATATGTATGGTGTATGATGTGAACTGAGTTAAGGTGGTACTCAGATGTTATCGCAGAAAAATCCCAAGCCAACACAGCCGCAGGCGGATCACTGAAGCTGATAAGCCATAATGCTAGGATATTGTAAAAGTAAATTCACAATGTGTAATTTCGAGTAGTCTTATCTGCAAGTAAAAATTATCGAGTAAAAACATTCCCCTATTAAAGTTTGTCGAGTATGAATTCATGGAGGCAAAGTTTATCGAGTCTTGTCGAGTAAAGTCAGACGCCAAGCTCACAAATTGGGTTAGGAGATAAGTGGCATGAAGAATAAACAATCAATTTTACATTGATGATGCATAGCTAATCTCACCCTATTATGCAGAAAAGGTTATCCGGCAAAATAAACTACTTCTCTGGCATGCGGAAACAATCATCAGTCAAAAATAACAATGGGAAAATAACCATTGAAAAATAACCAGTCAAAAGTAACCATACAAAAAGACATTGAATATGCATGGCGAGTGCACATGGGATGCGCGCTCACGGAAAAGAAATTCAGATGATCCTTATGTCAAATTCTGTCCCGAAACAGACACCGCAAGCAAGAGAACTAAGCAAGGCGGGTCCAGGGAAGCTGCCTATGTTATTGACATCTCCGGAAATAAGACCTAGATGCACACCAACACGGTTTCTCTGCATGCCATGCATTTCAAATGGGTGACGGGTGATGGGTGATGAGTGATTGGCACATGTAAACAAATAAACAAACAAAGACACGCCCACCTCGACTGCATCAAATAAACATAAGATATGTCGATCCCAAAAGTTTCAAAACAAAGGCGTGCATGATGCGCGCGTGGAGGCGCTCCGCCTACTGGTTTGGGACTCGCGGCTACCGCATTGGGAGCATCGTGCGTCAAGAAGGCGGACTTAACCTTGCGCCAGATACCCATGCCTATTGTCCTGGCAAATATAAAAAGGCTGGCATTTTCTCCTCCATTAATTTTTTTTTATCATCAACCTAGTCTCTCGTTTATAATGCAATTCTCCACTGTCGCCATCTTCGCCGCCGCTTCCGCCGCCGTTTCTGCTTCTGCTAACGCCACCGTCACTGACGTTTCTTCCACCTTGGTGACCATCACCTCTTGTGGCCCAGAAGTCACTGACTGCCCACTCACCCACGCTAACGTGTCTACCTACGAGGGTGCTGCTAACAAGCAATACGCTGCTGGTGCCGCTGCCATGATCGCCGGAGCTTTGTTGGCTTTGTAAGCTGACTGGTATTGCACCTTTCGGTTCAGGGTTCACTTCTTGGTATCAATAATTAATATATAATTTAGACGAATGAGCTGTAGATTTTGATAATTTAGGATCTAAGACATAAGATCTGTAATGCGCATGTACGATCATTACTATAAAAATAATTTCAAACAATAACATCAGAATATTATAACCATAACCACATACTACATGCAGGATATTCCACCTTCATATATTATTGACTACGTAAGACCTAACATATATTAATCTAACAGAGCCTCTAACATTTTCAATATTAACATGATTGGCATAAATAGACGCCTTAACTATGGGCCTATCAACTCATAGTCGCGGCCTCCAGAAAACTTCTTGGAGAGATTCTTCAACTTGAATTTGGACAAGAAGCTGGTCTTGAACAGGCGGAAGTTTCCTCTCTTTATAGCATTGAACTCTTCCAACGTTGAGTGTTTCAACGTAAAGTCTGACTCCCACTCACTGGTGCTCGTCTCCACAGCCTCTCGTATATTGGGCGGAGTCCAGCTCTTCAAGGTCAACGAATTAAGCACCACCGTAAGCGAACTGCATGCCATGGCTGCGGCTGCAGTGACTGGTGAAAGCACCAAGCCAAATTTCAAAAAGCACCCCATGGCAAATGGTAACATGAACAAATTGTAGATGGTGGCTCCAAAGAAGTTCCACTTAATTTTGTGGAAACTGGCCTGGGAAATCTGAAGCGCAGTCACTACTCCATACAAGTCATTTGTTTTCCCATGCGACCCCATCAACACGATTTCGGCGGAATCCATGGCTATGTCCGTGCCGGAACTGATAGCCATACCAATATCTGCCTGTACTAAGGCCGGGGCATCGTTGATACCATCACCAACGAAGGCTATGGAGACATTGCGCCTTCCTCCAAAACGGCGTCTTAAGTCCTCCACCACCAAATCCTTTTCGATGGGCGAGACTTCGCTAAAGATGTTACCCTCAGGGATCCCTAGTTCCCGTCCAATCTTGCATGCAACCCGGTGGTTGTCTCCGGTCACCATACCCACCTGGTAGTGCTCAATCTTCTGGAGGTACTGAATTGTGTCACGTGTGCACAGCTTGACCAGGTCCAGAAGCTCCATGTAGCCACAGTAGACTCCATCAATCACCACGTGAGATACACTGGCAAACGAGCCAGCGAGCTCTTGTTCCTCGGCTTGAGCCACTCCGATCCGGGCCTCTTTAAAGTCTCTCACTATGAGCTTCTTGTTTCCCACCGCAACATTGTAATTAACTCCATTGAGCAAAACACGGGCACTGACTCCCAAGCCACTGAGTACTTGAAAGTCGCTAATAGACGTAGAAAGCGTGTCCTCCTCAAAAGCCAACCCCAACTCGCTCTTGGCGCGTCTGGCGATGGCCCTACCGGTAGGATGTTCGGAGTTGACCTCCACAGACCCCACAAGCGTCCACCAATCAGAGTCACTCACCGGGCCCATGACCTTGGACCGTACAATTTGCAAGTCACCTTTGGTGAGAGTGCCTGTCTTGTCAAACAACACGATGTTGATTGAGTTGGCCTTTTCCAACACATCGCCTCCTTTGATCAAGGCCCCATGCGTGGCTCCCACTCCTGTACCCACCATAACGGCTGTAGGAGCAGCCAAGCCCAAAGCACATGGGCAGGCCACCACTATAACCAGGATTGCAAGCTTGAGGCACACGTAGTACTTGCCGTTTTCCTCCTTGAGGAACATGTTGGGGAGCTTGTTGGCGTAGTACTTCAGACAGAAAAGCCAGAAAATCAACGTGCCCAAAGATAACGTCAACACAAACAACACAAAGCGGGCAGCAATGTAGTCGGCAAAACGCTGAACGGGTGCCTTGTTGACCTGCGAGTCCTTGACCACGTTGATGATGCGGTGCAACTGGGAGTTTTTGCCTGCTCCGTTTACCCTCATGTAGATCAAGAACGGGCCGTTGATAGACCCACCAATCACCGTATCGCCCACATCCTTGAACACCGGCAAAGACTCACCGGTGATGATGGATTCGTCGATCTCCGTGCTGCCCTGGATGATCTGGCCATCTGCTGGAATCTTGGCTCCAGCTGAAACAACTGCAATGTCCCCCTTTTGGATCAAGTCGATGGGGATTACCCGTGTATGCATATCGGAAGCAATTCCTTCCTTTTTCTCCATGCCGTTCTCTTTCTCCACACTTCCCTGTTCCTTGGGCTCCCAGTCATCGGTTAGGATTTCACATGTGGTGGGGGTAAGCGAGATCAACTTTGAAAGGGCCGAAGACGTGGCACCCTTGGCCTTATTCTCAATCCATTTTCCAAAGGAAACAAAACTAATGAGCATGGCCACGGTATCGAACAACACTTTGGGTGGGCGTTTGGCCTGGCCCGTCCACACGCTCAAAAAAATCAGAAGAAGCAGGAAAATGTACAGCACCAGCGTGGAGATGCACACCAACACATCCATATTGGCATTTTTTCCTCTATTCCTGATAAACACGCCAAACTTGCGGAAAAAAATCGACCCGAGAAACACCAAGATGAGCGTGGCCAATATGAGCTGTGCCACGGAAACCACATAGAGTCCCGGGAGCAATGTGAGCAGTTTCCAGAAACTAGTATCGTCAACTAGAGAAAAGAAAATCACCGGTAGTCCCAAAAGCACTGATGCATAGAAGTTAGATCTCCAGTACTGAATGTCCTTTTCCTTGGACAAGAGCTTCATCTGCGAGTTCAACGATTGGTCCACGGCATTCAACACATCAAACGAAAATGCCTCGTCTCGTGAATTCAATGCATCCACCACCTGCCGGACACCGACTAACGAAGTGTTGATGGAAAGCCGGAGCTCATCAGCAAGGCTCTCCGGATCGAGATCCGAGGTATTCTTCAAGAGCTCCTCGGCATCCACCTCACCCTTCCACAAGGTTTGGAAAGCCTCGATTCCGGGCATACTTTTCAAGGTGGCCTCGATATTGTAATGCAACGCATGAAAATCCGTGTCTTCATCCACACCCGAAATCCTTAGGGTCAAGTCTTCGATGTCCGACTGCACAGAGTCGCCTTTTGGCTTAGTGGACACCAAACTGGCTTCAAAGCCACACTCTTCGATGCATACCACGATTTCTTGCAGTGATAGCAGTATGCTGTGAGTCACAACGGCAGTATTGGTCAAATGGGACACGCTGGCAGAAACCACACTCGGTAGTTTTTCCAAGGCCTCTGTAAGGGACGCAGAGCATGAGCCACAAGTCATACCTTCCACATTAAAAACGGAGTCCACCTCCGAAACGGAATCCACACTTTCAGGCCTGGAAGTAGTTTCCAAAACAGCATCGAACCCGCAATCCTCGATAGCTGTGAGTAAGGTTTGGGCCGAAACAGAGGCTGTGTGGGTGATTTTGGCACTATTGGTGAGTAGTGAAACTGCGGCCGAATTCACCCCTGGAATACTCTCCAACGCCTCGGTAATGCTTGAAGAGCACGCAGCACAGGTCATTCCGGAGATGCTAACGGAAGTCACGTGGGGTTTCTGAACCTGGGGCGTCACGGAAACCAAAGAGGCATCAAAACCGCAGTCTTCTATGGTTTCCAAGAGCTCTTGCCAGCTCGTATTGCCAGAATAGGCCACTTTCGCCTCATTGGTCAAGAGAGAAACTGCAGCACTCGATACCAGCGGGAGTTTTTCAAGCGCCTCTGTAATGGACCCGGAACAGGCGGCACATGTCATACCCAGCACGGAAAAGACAGCCTCATTCATAGTCGTCGCCTGAGATATGTAGCAGTTTCAATGTATCCAAGGTAATATAAGACCAAAGAAACCAGACCAATAAATACAGGAATGAATAATAATGAGACTAGACCAATCAAATAAAACCAAAGAATCCAGAACTCAGTCCAAAATTCAAGGGATAATAGATGTTTGTCAGAATGAGCGCTAACAGGAAGGGTCAAATTGCGGATTAGGATGATCAATTAGGAAGTAGATAAGGATACCCAATGTCTGGTTAAAATGGCAGATTCGAAAGATGCCAAATTATGAAAGATCACTAATTAGGAAAATCTAAGTTGAGAGTTTAGACAAGTTTTAAAAGACCACAGTATTACCAGAGACTGCGTTCCGCACTAGAGACAAAAATCCGGGGCCGGCGGAAGAAATGAGATGGAATTGATTAGTATTTTCCTGGATTAGATGCAGGAGCTGCCGAAGGCCGAGGGCGGGCTTGCACGTCAATCAATCGAGATCCGGTGCTATGTGCAGGCCGAGACATCTGATTGGTGGCTGCAATTCATAGAGGGTTTACCAAGAGATTGATTATACGTGATGGTAGAGAGAATTTCAGGTCATTCCGGGGACTCTAATCATTTCCCGGGTATTCCGGGTTGTTGCTTCATCCCTGCATTTCCTGTGCCGAAAGAGCAATATTTCCAGTCCTCCTGAACGGTACCCTGGTGCACGGGTCTCATTAATTATGCCACACTCTATACATTTAACTTCCGAAAGATTTTGAAACCTAAGGTCAAATCTCTAAGAAGAGACTCTTTACAAGCTTTAATTAGTTTTAGCGTGATTTTACGAAAGCTAACTCTATTTATCAATGTGAGATCCTCGATCACCCTTTATGCAGGCAAACATGCTATTATTAGAGTTGCTCCGTCATTCAACCGCGCCTCTACTACTCCACTATACAGTGTTTTTCAAAACTATTCAAACCAGCGCGGCAAAACCATTCAAACCATACTAGCAAAAAGTTTCGTACCCCTTCGCACAGTCTTTCAAACCAAATGGCGTAATGATTCACACCAACTTTTATTAGAAATCAATATTCTGAAATCTTAAATCTGGACGATTGCCTCATATGTATTGTACTACATTTAGAAGTCTTGCAGTACCAATCAAGGGTGAAAAACGGACGGAACTGAACTGGTTTCCTTGTTATCCTGCATACAACATCATGATAGGAGTTATGTGTATTGGTTTATTTAATTTTGCTAGTGTGATTTTAATCGTTTTGCTAGTGTGATTTGAATAGTTTTGAAAAGCACTGTACTAGTCTGTAGGCTAATTTTACTAGATTCATGGCGGTACGCACACTACCACTGAATTAAATAAGCTTTTACTGTTTAGGCAATTAGGACATGTCACAAGTAGTGCGTCTAATTTATACTGCTCTACCATACTACCGTACACTACTACCGTACACTACTACCGTACACTACTACCGTACACTACTACCGTACACTACTACCGTACACTACTACCGTAC